>OW121741.1:11738357-11928357 GCA_933228675.1 Stomorhina lunata
TTTTGAAAATTTTTTTAGTGATCACAGATTATTGCCCAAATTGCTCTATCTCTGCTAGTTTCCAAGATAATTAAGGTTTTATATTTTCATATAAAAATTTTCAAAAAATTGAGTTTTAGTACGAATTTTGAAAATTTTTTAGTGATCACAGATTATTGCCCAATTGCTCTATCTCTGCTAGTTTCCAAGATAATTAAGGTTTTATATTTTCATATAAAAATTTTCAAAAAATTGAGTTTTAGTACGAATTTTGAAAATTTTTTTAGTGATCACAGATTATTGCCCAAATTGCTCTATCTCTGCTAGTTTCCAAGATAATTAAGGTTTTATATTTTCATATAAAAATTTTCAAAAAATTGAGTTTTAGTACGAATTTTGAAAATTTTTTAGTGATCACAGATTATTGCCCAAATTGCTCTATCTCTGCTAGTTTCCAAGATAATTAAGGTTTTATATTTTCATATAAAAATTTTCAAAAAATTGAGTTTTAGTTCGAAGTTTGAAAATTTTTTTAGTGATCACAGATTATTGTCCAAATTGCTCTATCTCTGCTAGTTTCCAAGATAATTAAGGTTTTATATTTTCATATAAAAATTTTCAAAAAATTGAGTTTTAGTTCGAATTTGAAAATTTTTTTAGTGATCACAGATTATTGCCCAAATTGCTCTATCTCTGCTAGTTTCCAAGGTAATTAAGGTTTTATATTTTCATATAAAAATTTTCAAAAAATTGAGTTTTAGTTCGAATTTTGAAAATTTTTTTAGTGATCACAGATTATTGCCCAAATTCCTCTATCTCTGCTAGTTTCCAAGGTAATTAAGGTTTTATATTTTCATATAAAAATTTTCAAAAATTGAGTTTTAGTACGAATTTTGAAAATTTTTTTAGTGATCACAGATTATTGCCCAAATTGCTCTATCTCTGCTAGTTTCCAAGATAATTAAGGTTTTATATTTTCATATAAAAATTTTCAAAAAATTGAGTTTTAGTACGAATTTTGAAAATTTTTTTAGTGATCACAGATTATTGCCCAAATTGCTCTATCTCTGCTAGTTTCCAAGATAATTAAGGTTTTATATTTTCATATAAAAATTTTCAAAAAATTGAGTTTTAGTTCGAGTTTTGAAAATTTTTTTAGTGATCACAGATTATTGCCCAAATTGCTCTATCTCTGCTAGTTTCCAAGGTAATTAAGGTTTTATATTTTCATATAAAAATTTTCAAAAAATTGAGTTTTAGTACGAATTTTGAAAATTTTTTTAGTGATCACAGATTATTGCCCAAATTGCTCTATCTCTGCTAGTTTCCAAGATAATTAAGGTTTATATTTTCATATAAAAATTTTCAAAAAATTGAGTTTTAGTACGAATTTTGAAAATTTTTTTAGTGATCACAGATTATTGCCCAAATTGCTCTATCTCTGCTAGTTTCCAAGATAATTAAGGTTTTATATTTTCATATAAAAATTTTCAAAAAATTGAGTTTTAGTACGAATTTTGAAAATTTTTTTAGTGATCACAGATTATTGCCCAAATTGCTCTATCTCTGCTAGTTTCCAAGATAATTAAGGTTTTATATTTTCATATAAAAATTTTAAAAAAATTGAGTTTTAGTTCGAAGTTTGAAAATTTTTTTAGTGATCACAGATTATTGTCCAAATTGCTCTATCTCTGCTAGTTTCCAAGATAATTAAGGTTTTATATTTTCATATAAAAATTTTCAAAAAATTGAGTTTTAGTTCGAATTTTGAAAATTTTTTTAGTGATCACAGATTATTGCCCAAATTGCTCTATCTCTGCTAGTTTCCAAGGTAATTAAGGTTTTATATTTTCATATAAAAATTTTCAAAAAATTGAGTTTTAGTTCGAATTTGAAAATTTTTTTAGTGATCACAGATTATTGCCCAAATTCCTCTATCTCTGCTAGTTTCCAAGGTAATTAAGGTTTTATATTTTCATATAAAAATTTTCAAAAATTGAGTTTTAGTACGAATTTTGAAAATTTTTTTAGTTATCACAGATTATTGCCCAAATTGCTCTATCTCTGCTAGTTTCCAAGGTAATTAAGGTTTTATATTTTCATATAAAAATTTTCAAAAAATTGAGTTTTAGTACGAATTTTGAAAATTTTTTTAGTGATCACAGATTATTGCCCAAATTGCTCTATCTCTGCTAGTTTCCAAGATAATTAAGGTTTTATATTTTCATATAAAAATTTTCAAAAATTGAGTTTTAGTACGAATTTTGAAAATTTTTTTAGTGATCACAGATTATTGCCCAAATTGCTCTATCTCTGCTAGTTTCCAAGGTAATAAGGTTTTATATTTTCATATAAAAATTTCAAAAAATTGAGTTTTAGTACGAATTTTGAAAATTTTTTTAGTGATCACAGATTATTGCCCAAATTGCTCTATCTCTGCTAGTTTCCAAGATAATTAAGGTTTTATATTTTCATATAAAAATTTTCAAAAAATTGAGTTTTAGTACGAATTTTGAAAATTTTTTTAGTGATCACAGATTATTGCCCAAATTGCTCTATCTCTGCTAGTTTCCAAGATAATTAAGGTTTTATATTTTCATATAAAAATTTTCAAAAAATTGAGTTTTAGTACGAATTTTGAAAATTTTTTTAGTGATCACAGATTATTGCCCAAATTGCTCTATCTCTGCTAGTTTCCAAGATAATTAAGGTTTTATATTTTCATATAAAAATTTTCAAAAAATTGAGTTTTAGTTCGAATTTTGAAATTTTTTTTAGTGATCACAGATTATTGCCCAAATTGCTCTATCTCTGCTAGTTTCCAAGATAATTAAGGTTGTATATTTTCATATAAAAATTTTCAAAAAATTGAGTTTTAGTACGAATTTTGAAAATTTTTTTAGTGATCACAGATTATTGCCCAAATTGCTCTATCTCTGCTAGTTTCCAAGATAATTAAGGTTTTATATTTTCATATAAAAATTTTCAAAAAATTGAGTTTTAGTACGAATTTTGAAAATTTTTTTAGTGATCACAGATTATTGCCCAAATTGCTCTATCTCTGCTAGTTTCCAAGATAATTAAGGTTTTATATTTTCATATAAAAATTTTCAAAAAATTGAGTTTTAGTTCGAATTTTGAAAATTTTTTTTAGTGATCACAGATTATTGCCCAAATTGCTCTATCTCTGCTAGTTTCCAAGATAATTAAGGTTTTATATTTTCATATACAAATTTCAAAAAATTGAGTTTTAGTACGAATTTTGAAAATTTTTTTAGTTATTACAGATTATTGCCCAAATTGCTCTATCTCTGCTAGTTTCCAAGATAATTAAGGTTTTATATTTTCATATAAAAATTTCAAAAAATTGAGTTTTAGTACGAATTTTGAAAATTTTTTTTGTGATCACAGATTATTGCCCAAATTGCTCTATCTCTGCTAGTTTCCAAGATAATTAAGGTTTTATATTTTCATATAAAAATTTTCAAAAAATTGAGTTTTAGTTCGAATTTTGAAAATTTTTTTAGTGATAACAGATTATTGCCCAAATTGCTCTATCTCTGCTAGTTTCCAAGATAATTAAGGTTTTATATTTTCATATACAAATTTTCAAAAAATTGAGTTTTAGTTCGAATTTTGAAAATTTTTTTAGTGATCACAGATTATTGCCCAAATTGCTCTATCTCTGCTAGTTTCCAAGATAATTAAGGTTTTATATTTTCATATAAAAATTTTCAAAAAATTGAGTTTTAGTACGAATTTTGAAAATTTTTTTAGTGATCACAGATTATTGCCCAAATTGCTCTATCTCTGCTAGTTTCCAAGGTAATTAAGGTTTTATATTTTCATATAAAAATTTTCAAAAAAATTGAGTTTTAGTACGAGTTTTGAAAATTTTTTTAGTGATCACAGATTATTGCCCAAATTGCTCTATCTCTGCTAGTTTCCAAGATAATTAAGGTTTTATATTTTCATATAAAAATTTTCAAAAAATTGAGTTTTAGTACGAATTTTGAAAATTTTTTAGTGATCACAGATTATTGCCCAAATTGCTCTATCTCTGCTAGTTTCCAAGATAATTAAGGTTTTATATTTTCATATACAAATTTTCAAAAAATTGAGTTTTAGTACGAGTTTTGAAAATTTTTTAGTGATCACAGATTATTGCCCAAATTGCTCTATCTCTGCTAGTTTCCAAGATAATTAAGGTTTTATATTTTCATATAAAAATTTTCAAAAAATTGAGTTTTAGTTCGAATTTTGAAAATTTTTTTAGTGATCACAGATTATTGCCCAAATTGCTCTATCTCTGCTAGTTTCCAAGATAATTAAGGTTTTATATTTTCATATAAAAATTTTCAAAAAATTGAGTTTTAGTACGAATTTTGAAAATTTTTTTAGTGATCACAGATTATTGCCCAAATTGCTCTATCTCTGCTAGTTTCCAAGATAATTAAGGTTTATATTTTCATATAAAAATTTTCAAAAAATTGAGTTTTAGTACGAATTTTGAAAATTTTTTTAGTGATCACAGATTATTGCCCAAATTGCTCTATCTCTGCTAGTTTCCAAGATAATTAAGGTTTTATATTTTCATATAAAAATTTTCAAAAAATTGAGTTTTAGTACGAATTTTGAAAATTTTTTTAGTGATCACAGATTATTGCCCAAATTGCTCTATCTCTGCTAGTTTCCAAGATAATTAAGGTTTTATATTTTCATATAAAAATTTTCAAAAAATTGAGTTTTAGTACGAATTTTGAAAATTTTTTTAGTGATCACAGATTATTGCCCAAATTGCTCTATCTCTGCTAGTTTCCAAGATAATTAAGGTTTATATTTTCATATAAAAATTTTCAAAAAATTGAGTTTTAGTACGAATTTTGAAAATTTTTTTAGTGATCACAGATTATTGCCCAAATTGCTCTATCTCTGCTAGTTTCCAAGATAATTAAGGTTTTATATTTTCATATAAAAATTTTCAAAAAATTGAGTTTTAGTACGAATTTTGAAAATTTTTTTAGTGATCACAGATTATTGCCCAAATTGCTCTATCTCTGCTAGTTTCCAAGATAATTAAGGTTTTATATTTTCATATAAAAATTTTCAAAAAATTGAGTTTTAGTACGAATTTTGAAAATTTTTTAGTGATCACAGATTATTGCCCAAATTGCTCTATCTCTGCTAGTTTCCAAGATAATTAAGGTTTTATATTTTCATATAAAAATTTTCAAAAAATTGAGTTTTAGTACGAATTTTGAAAATTTTTTTAGTGATCACAGATTATTGCCCAAATTGCTCTATCTCTGCTAGTTTCCAAGATAATTAAGGTTTTATATTTTCATATAAAAATTTTCAAAAAATTGAGTTTTAGTTCGAATTTTGAAAATTTTTTTAGTGATCACAGATTATTGCCCAAATTGCTCTATCTCTGCTAGTTTCCAAGATAATTAAGGTTTTATATTTTCATATAAAAATTTTCAAAAAATTGAGTTTTAGTACGAATTTTGAAAATTTTTTTAGTGATCACAGATTATTGCCCAAATTGCTCTATCTCTGCTAGTTTCCAAGATAATTAAGGTTTTATATTTTCATATAAAAATTTTCAAAAAATTGAGTTTTAGTTCGAATTTTGAAAATTTTTTAGTGATCACAGATTATTGCCCAAATTGCTCTATCTCTGCTAGTTTCCAAGATAATTAAGGTTTATATTTTCATATAAAAATTTTCAAAAAATTGAGTTTTAGTACGAATTTTGAAAATTTTTTTAGTGATCACAGATTATTGCCCAAATTGCTCTATCTCTGCTAGTTTCCAAGATAATTAAGGTTTTATATTTTCATATAAAAATTTTAAAAAAATTGAGTTTTAGTTCGAATTTTGAAAATTTTTTTAGTGATCACAGATTATTGCCCAAATTGCTCTATCTCTGCTAGTTTCCAAGATAATTAAGGTTTTATATTTTCATATAAAAATTTTCAAAAAATTGAGTTTTAGTACGAATTTTGAAAATTTTTTTAGTGATCACAGATTATTGCCCAAATTGCTCTATCTCTGCTAGTTTCCAAGATAATTAAGGTTTTATATTTTCATATAAAAATTTCAAAAAATTGAGTTTTAGTTTGAATTTTGAAATTTTTTTAGTGATCACAGATTATTGCCCAAATTGCTCTATCTCTGCTAGTTTCCAAGATAATTAAGGTTTTATATTTTCATATAAAAATTTTCAAAAAATTGAGTTTTAGTACGAATTTTGAAAATTTTTTTAGTGATCACAGATTATTACCCAAATTGCTCTATCTCTGCTAGTTTCCAAGATAATTAAGGTTTTATATTTTCATATAAAAATTTTCAAAAAATTGAGTTTTAGTTCGAATTTTGAAAATTTTTTTAGTGATCACAGATTATTGCCCAAATTGCTCTATCTCTGCTAGTTTCCAAGATAATTAAGGTTTTATATTTTCATATAAAAATTTTCAAAAAATTGAGTTTTAGTTCGAATTTTGAAAATTTTTTTAGTGATCACAGATTATTGCCCAAATTGCTCTATCTCTGCTAGTTTCCAAGATAATTAAGGTTTTATATTTTCATATAAAAATTTCAAAAAATTGAGTTTTAGTACGAATTTTGAAAATTTTTTTAGTGATCACAGATTATTGCCCAAATTGCTCTATCTCTGCTAGTTTCCAAGATAATTAAGGTTTTATATTTTCATATAAAAATTTTAAAAAAATTGAGTTTTAGTTCGAATTTTGAATTTTTTTTAGTGATCACAGATTATTGCCCAAATTGCTCTATCTCTGCTAGTTTCCAAGATAATTAAGGTTTTATATTTTCATATAAAAATTTTCAAAAAATTGAGTTTTAGTTCGAATTTTGAAAATTTTTTTAGTGATCACAGATTATTGCCCAAATTGCTCTATCTCTGCTAGTTTCCAAGATAATTAAGGTTTTATATTTTCACATAAAAATTTTCAAAAAATTGAGTTTTAGTACGAATTTTGAAAATTTTTTTAGTGATCACAGATTATTGCCCAAATTGCTCTATCTCTGCTAGTTTCCAAGATAATTAAGGTTTTATATTTTCATATAAAAATTTTCAAAAAATTGAGTTTTAGTTTGAATTTTGAAAATTTTTTTAGTGATCACAGATTATTGCCCAAATTGCTCTATCTCTGCTAGTTTCCAAGATAATTAAGGTTTTATATTTTCATATAAAAATTTTCAAAAAATTGAGTTTTAGTACGAATTTTGAAAATTTTTTAGTGATCACAGATTATTACCCAAATTGCTCTATCTCTGCTAGTTTCCAAGATAATTAAGGTTTATATTTTCATATAAAAATTTTCAAAAATTGAGTTTTAGTTCGAATTTTGAAAATTTTTTAGTGATCACAGATTATTGCCCAAATTGCTCTATCTCTGCTAGTTTCCAAGATAATTAAGGTTTTATATTTTCATATAAAAATTTTCAAAAAATTGAGTTTTAGTTCGAATTTTGAAAATTTTTTTAGTGATCACAGATTATTGCCCAAATTGCTCTATCTCTGCTAGTTTCCAAGATAATTAAGGTTTTATATTTTCATATAAAAATTTTCAAAAAATTGAGTTTAGTACGAATTTTGAAAATTTTTTTAGTGATCACAGATTATTGCCCAAATTGCTCTATCTCTGCTAGTTTCCAAGATAATTAAGGTTTTATATTTTCATATAAAAATTTTAAAAAAATTGAGTTTTAGTTCGAATTTGAATTTTTTTTAGTGATCACAGATTATTGCCCAATTGCTCTATCTCTGCTAGTTTCCAAGATAATTAAGGTTTTATATTTTCATATAAAAATTTTCAAAAAATTGAGTTTTAGTTCGAATTTTGAAAATTTTTTTAGTGATCACAGATTATTGCCCAAATTGCTCTATCTCTGCTAGTTTCCAAGATAATTAAGGTTTTATATTTTCACATAAAAATTTTCAAAAAATTGAGTTTTAGTACGAATTTTGAAAATTTTTTTAGTGATCACAGATTATTGCCCAAATTGCTCTATCTCTGCTAGTTTCCAAGATAATTAAGGTTTTATATTTTCATATAAAAATTTTCAAAAAATTGAGTTTTAGTTCGAATTTTGAAAATTTTTTTAGTGATCACAGATTATTGCCCAAATTGCTCTATCTCTGCTAGTTTCCAAGATAATTAAGGTTTATATTTTCATATAAAAATTTTCAAAAATTGAGTTTTAGTTCGAATTTTGAAAATTTTTTTAGTGATCACAGATTATTGCCCAAATTGCTCTATCTCTGCTAGTTTCCAAGATAATTAAGGTTTTATATTTTCATATAAAAATTTTCAAAAAATTGAGTTTTAGTTCGAATTTTGAAAATTTTTTTAGTGATCACAGATTATTGCCCAAATTGCTCTATCTCTGCTAGTTTCCAAGATAATTAAGGTTTATATTTTCATATAAAAATTTTCAAAAATTGAGTTTTAGTTCGAATTTTGAAAATTTTTTTAGTGATCACAGATTATTGCCCAAATTGCTCTATCTCTGCTAGTTTCCAAGATAATTAAGGTTTTATATTTTCATATAAAAATTTTCAAAAAATTGAGTTTTAGTTCGAATTTTGAAAATTTTTTTAGTGATCACAGATTATTGCCCAAATTGCTCTATCTCTCCTAGTTTCCAAGATAATTAAGGTTTTATATTTTCATAAAAAAATTTCAAAAAAATTGAGTTTTAGTTCGAATTTTAAAAATTTTTTTAGTGATCACAGATTATTGCCCAAATTGCTCTATCTCTGCTAGTTTCCAAGATAATTAAGGTTTTATATTTTCATATAAAAATTTTCAAAAAATTGAGTTTTAGTTCGAATTTTAAAAATTTTTTTAGTGATCACAGATTATTGCCCAAATTGCTCTATCTCTGCTAGTTTCCAAGATAATTAAGGTTTTATATTTTCATATAAAAATTTTCAAAAAATTGAGTTTTAGTACGAATTTTGAAATTTTTTAGTGATCACAGATTATTGCCCAAATTGCTCTAACTCTGCTAGTTTCCAAGATAATTAAGGTTTTATATTTTCATATAAAAATTTTCAAAAAATTGAGTTTTAGTTCGAATTTGAAAATTTTTTTAGTGATCACAGATTATTGCCCAAATTGCTCTAACTCTGCTAGTTTCCAAGATAATTAAGGCTTTATATTTTCACATAAAAATTTTCAAAAAATTGAGTTTTAGTACGAATTTGAAAATTTTTTAGTGATCACAGATTATTGCCCAAATTGCTCTAACTCTGCTAGTTTCCAAGATAATTAAGGTTTTATATTTTCATATAAAAATTTTCAAAAAATTGAGTTTTAGTACGAATTTTGAAAATTTTTTAGTGATCACAGATTATTGCCCAAATTGCTCTAACTCTGCTAGTTTCCAAGATAATTAAGGTTTTATATTTTCATATAAAAATTTTCAAAAAATTGAGTTTTAGTTCGAATTTTGAAAATTTTTTTAGTGATCACAGATTATTGCCCAAATTGCTCTATCTCTGCTAGTTTCCAAGATAATTAAGGCTTTATATTTTCACATAAAAATTTTCAAAAAATTGAGTTTTAGTTCGAATTTTGAAAATTTTTTTTAGTGATCACAGATTATTGCCCAAATTGCTCTATCTCTGCTAGTTTCCAAGATAATTAAGGTTTTATATTTTCACATAAAAATTTTCAAAAATTGAGTTTTTGTTCGAATTTTGAAATTTTTTTAGTGATCACAGATTATTGCCCAAATTGCTCTATCTCTGCTAGTTTCCAAGATATTTAAGGTTTTATATTTTCATATAAAAATTTTCAAAAAATTGAGTTTTAGTACGAATTTTGAAAATTTTTTTAGTGATCACAGATTATTGCCCAAATTGCTCTATCTCTGCTAGTTTCCAAGATAATTAAGGTTTTATATTTTCATAAAAAATTTTCAAAAAAATTGAGTTTTAGTTCGAATTTTAAAATTTTTTTTAGTGATCACAGATTATTGCCCAAATTGCTCTATCTCTGCTAGTTTCCAAGATAATTAAGGTTTTATATTTTCATATAAAAATTTTCAAAAAATTGAGTTTTAGTTCGAATTTTAAAAATTTTTTTAGTGATCACAGATTATTGCCCAAATTGCTCTATCTCTGCTAGTTTCCAAGATAATTAAGGTTTTATATTTTCATATAAAAATTTTCAAAAAATTGAGTTTTAGTACGAATTTTGAAAATTTTTTAGTGATCACAGATTATTGCCCAAATTGCTCTAACTCTGCTAGTTTCCAAGATAATTAAGGTTTTATATTTTCATATAAAAATTTTCAAAAAATTGAGTTTTAGTTCGAATTTTGAAAATTTTTTTAGTGATCACAGATTATTGCCCAAATTGCTCTATCTCTGCTAGTTTCCAAGATAATTAAGGTTTTATATTTTCATATAAAAATTTTCAAAAAATTGAGTTTTAGTACGAATTTTGAAAATTTTTTAGTGATCACAGATTATTGCCCAAATTGCTCTAACTCTGCTAGTTTCCAAGATAATTAAGGTTTTATATTTTCATATAAAAATTTTCAAAAAATTGAGTTTTAGTTCGAATTTTGAAAATTTTTTTAGTGATCACAGGTTATTGCCCAAATTGCTCTATCTCTGCTAGTTTCCAAGATAATTAAGGTTTTATATTTTCATATAAAAATTTTCAAAAAATTGAGTTTTAGTACGAATTTGAAAATTTTTTTAGTGATCACAGATTATTGCCCAAATTGCTCTATCTCTGCTAGTTTCCAAGATAATTAAGGTTTTATATTTTCATATAAAAATTTTCAAAAAATTGAGTTTTAGTTCGAATTTTGAAAATTTTTTTAGTGATCACAGGTTATTGCCCAAAATGCTCTATCTCTGCTAGTTTCCAAGATAATTAAGGTTTTATATTTTCATATAAAAATTTTCAAAAAATTGAGTTTTAGTACGAATTTTGAAAATTTTTTTAGTGATCACAGATTATTGCCCAAATTGCTCTAACTCTGCTAGTTTCCAAGATAATTAAGGTTTTATATTTTCATATAAAAATTTTCAAAAAATTGAGTTTTAGTTCGAATTTTGAAAATTTTTTTAGTGATCACAGATTATTGCCCAAATTGCTCTATCTCTGCTAGTTTCCAAGATAATTAAGGTTTTATATTTTCACATAAAAATTTTCAAAAAATTGAGTTTTAGTTCGAATTTTGAAAATTTTTTTTAGTGATCACAGATTATTGCCCAAATTGCTCTATCTCTGCTAGTTTCCAAGATAATTAAGGTTTTATATTTTCATATAAAAATTTTCAAAAATTGAGTTTTAGTACGAATTTTGAAAATTTTTTTGGTGATCACAGATTATTGCCAAATTGCTCTATCTCTGCTAGTTTCCAAGATAATTAAGGTTTTATATTTTCATATAAAATTTTCAAAAAATTGAGTTTTAGTACGAATTTTGAAAATTTTTTTAGTGATCACAGATTATTGCCCAAATTGCTCTATCTCTGCTAGTTTTCCAAGATAATTAAGGTTTTATATTTTCACATAAAAATTTTCAAAAAATTGAGTTTTAGTTCGAATTTTGAAAATTTTTTTTTAGTGATCACAGATTATTGCCCAAATTGCTCTATCTCTGCTAGTTTCCAAGATAATTAAGGTTTTATATTTTCATATAAAAATTTTCAAAATTGAGTTTTAGTACGAATTTTGAAAATTTTTTTGGTGATCACAGATTATTGCCAAATTGCTCTATCTCTGCTAGTTTCCAAGATAATTAAGGTTTTATATTTTCATATAAAAATTTCAAAAATTGAGTTTTAGTTCGAATTTTAAAAATTTTTTTAGTGATCACAGATTATTGCCCAAATTGCTCTATCTCTGCTAGTTTCCAAGATAATTAAGGTTTTATATTTTCATATAAAAATTTTCAAAAAATTGAGTTTTAGTTCGAATTTTGAATTTTTTTACTGATCACAGGTTATTGCCCAAAATGCTCTATCTCTGCTAGTTTCCAAGATAATTAAGGTTTTATATTTTCATATAAAAATTTTAAAAAAATTGAGTTTTAGTTCGAATTTTGAAAATTTTTTTAGTGATCACAGATTATTGCCCAAATTGCTCTATCTCTGCTAGTTTCCAAGATAATTAAGGTTTTA
Source organism: Stomorhina lunata (assembly GCA_933228675.1). Classification (NCBI taxonomy): domain Eukaryota; kingdom Metazoa; phylum Arthropoda; class Insecta; order Diptera; family Rhiniidae; genus Stomorhina; species Stomorhina lunata. The sequence goes on from OW121741.1 coordinate 11,750,514, forward strand.
TATTTTCATATAAAAATTTTCAAAAAATTGAGTTTTAGTTCGAATTTTAAAAATTTTTTTAGTGATCACAGATTATTGCCCAAATTGCTCTATCTCTGCTAGTTTCCAAGATAATTAAGGTTTTATATTTTCATATAAAAATTTTCAAAAATTGAGTTTTAGTACGGATTTTGAAAATTTTTTTTGTGATCACAGATTATTGCCCAAATTGCTCTATCTCTGCTAGTTTCCAAGATAATTAAGGTTTTATATTTTCATATAAAAATTTTCAAAAAATTGAGTTTTAGTTCGAATTTTGAAAATTTTTTTAGTGATCACAGGTTATTGCCCAAATTGCTCTATCTCTGCTAGTTTCCAAGATAATTAAGGTTTTATATTTTCATATAAAAATTTTCAAAAAATTGAGTTTTAGTACGAATTTTGAAAATTTTTTTAGTGATCACAGATTATTGCCCAAATTGCTCTATCTCTGCTAGTTTCCAAGATAATTAAGGTTTTATATTTTCATATAAAAATTTTCAAAAAATTGAGTTTTAGTTCGAATTTTGAAAATTTTTTAGTGATCACAGGTTATTGCCCAAAATGCTCTATCTCTGCTAGTTTCCAAGATAATTAAGGTTTTATATTTTCATATAAAAATTTTCAAAAAATTGAGTTTTAGTACGAATTTTGAAAATTTTTTTAGTGATCACAGATTATTGCCCAAATTGCTCTAACTCTGCTAGTTTCCAAGATAATTAAGGTTTTATATTTTCATATAAAAATTTTCAAAAAATTGAGTTTTAGTTCGAATTTTGAAAATTTTTTTAGTGATCACAGATTATTGCCCAAATTGCTCTATCTCTGCTAGTTTCCAAGATAATTAAGGTTTTATATTTTCATATAAAAATTTTCAAAAAATTGAGTTTTAGTACGAATTTTGAAAATTTTTTTAGTGATCACAGATTATTGCCAAATTGCTCTATCTCTGCTAGTTTCCAAGATAATTAAGGTTTTATATTTTCATATAAAAATTTTCAAAAAATTGAGTTTTAGTTCGAATTTTGAATTTTTTTACTGATCACAGGTTATTGCCCAAAATGCTCTATCTCTGCTAGTTTCCAAGATAATTAAGGTTTTATATTTTCATATAAAAATTTTCAAAAATTGAGTTTTAGTACGAATTTTGAAAATTTTTTTAGTGATCACAGATTATTGCCCAAATTGCTCTATCTCTGCTAGTTTCCAAGATAATTAAGGTTTTATATTTTCATATAAAAATTTTCAAAAATTGAGTTTTAGTACGAATTTTGAAAATTTTTTTGGTGATCACAGATTATTGCCAAATTGCTCTATCTCTGCTAGTTTCCAAGATAATTAAGGTTTTATATTTTCATATAAAAATTTTCAAAAAATTGAGTTTTAGTACGAATTTTGAAAATTTTTTTAGTGATCACAGATTATTGCCCAAATTGCTCTATCTCTGCTAGTTTCCAAGATAATTAAGGTTTTATATTTTCATATAAAATTTTCAAAAATTGAGTTTTAGTACGAATTTTGAAAATTTTTTTGGTGATCACAGATTATTGCCAAATTGCTCTATCTCTGCTAGTTTCCAAGATAATTAAGGTTTATATTTTCATATAAAAATTTTCAAAAATTGAGTTTTAGTACGAATTTTGAAAATTTTTTTGGTGATCACAGATTATTGCCAAATTGCTCTATCTCTGCTAGTTTCCAAGATAATTAAGGTTTTATATTTTCATATAAAAATTTTCAAAAATTGAGTTTTAGTTCGAATTTTAAAAATTTTTTTAGTGATCACAGATTATTGCCCAAATTGCTCTATCTCTGCTAGTTTCCAAGATAATTAAGGTTTTATATTTTCATATAAAAATTTTCAAAAAATTGAGTTTTAGTTCGAATTTTGAAAATTTTTTTAGTGATCACAGGTTATTGCCCAAAATGCTCTATCTCTGCTAGTTTCCAAGATAATTAAGGTTTTATATTTTCATATAAAAATTTTCAAAAAATTGAGTTTTAGTACGAATTTTGAAAATTTTTTTAGTGATCACAGATTATTGCCCAAATTGCTCTATCTCTGCTAGTTTCCAAGATAATTAAGGTTTTATATTTTCATATAAAAATTTTCAAAAAATTGAGTTTTAGTACGAATTTTGAAAATTTTTTTAGTGATCACAGATTATTGCCCAAATTGCTCTATCTCTGCTAGTTTCCAAGATAATTAAGGTTTTATATTTTCATATAAAAATTTTCAAAAAATTGAGTTTTAGTTCGAATTTTGAATTTTTTTACTGATCACAGGTTATTGCCCAAAATGCTCTATCTCTGCTAGTTTCCAAGATAATTAAGGTTTTATATTTTCATATAAAAATTTTAAAAAAATTGAGTTTTAGTTCGAATTTTGAAAATTTTTTTAGTGATCACAGATTATTGCCCAAATTGCTCTATCTCTGCTAGTTTCCAAGATAATTAAGGTTTTATATTTTCATATAAAAATTTTCAAAAAATTGAGTTTTAGTTCGAATTTTGAATTTTTTTTACTGATCACAGGTTATTGCCCAAAATGCTCTATCTCTGCTAGTTTCCAAGATAAATAAGGTTTTATATTTTCATATAAAAATTTTCAAAAAATTGAGTTTTAGTTCGAATTTTGAAAATTTTTTTAGTGATCACAGGTTATTGCCCAAATTGCTCTATCTCTGCTAGTTTCCAAGATAATTAACGTTTTATATTTTCATATAAAAATTTTCAAAAAATTGAGTTTTAGTACGAATTTTGAAAATTTTTTTAGTGATCACAGATTATTGCCCAAATTGCTCTATCTCTGCTAGTTTCCAAGGTAATTAAGGTTTTATATTTTCATATAAAAATTTTCAAAAAATTGAGTCTTAGTACGAATTTTGAAAATTTTTTTAGTGATCACAGATTATTGCCCAAATTGCTCTATCTCTGCTAGTTTCCAAGGTAATTAAGGTTTTATATTTTCATATAAAAATTTTCAAAAATTGAGTTTTAGTACGAATTTTGAAAATTTTTTTGGTGATCACAGATTATTGCCAAATTGCTCTATCTCTGCTAGTTTCCAAGATAATTAAGGTTTTATATTTTCATATAAAAATTTTCAAAAAATTGAGTTTTAGTACGAATTTTGAAAATTTTTTTAGTGATCACAGATTATTGCCCAAATTGCTCTATCTCTGCTAGTTTCCAAGATAATTAAGGTTTTATATTTTCATATAAAAATTTTCAAAAATTGAGTTTTAGTACGAATTTTGAAAATTTTTTTGGTGATCACAGATTATTGCCAAATTGCTCTATCTCTGCTAGTTTCCAAGATAATTAAGGTTTTATATTTTCATATAAAAATTTTCAAAAATTGAGTTTTAGTACGAATTTTGAAAATTTTTTTGGTGATCACAGATTATTGCCAAATTGCTCTATCTCTGCTAGTTTCCAAGATAATTAAGGTTTTATATTTTCATATAAAAATTTTCAAAAAATTGAGTTTTAGTTCGAATTTTAAAAATTTTTTTAGTGATCACAGATTATTGCCCAAATTGCTCTATCTCTGCTAGTTTCCAAGATAATTAAGGTTTTATATTTTCATATAAAAATTTTCAAAAAATTGAGTTTTAGTTCGAATTTTGAAAATTTTTTTAGTGATCACAGGTTATTGCCCAAAATGCTCTATCTCTGCTAGTTTCCAAGATAATTAAGGTTTTATATTTTCATATAAAAATTTTCAAAAAATTGAGTTTTAGTACGAATTTTGAAAATTTTTTTAGTGATCACAGATTATTGCCCAAATTGCTCTATCTCTGCTAGTTTCCAAGATAATTAAGGTTTTATATTTTCATATAAAAATTTTCAAAAAATTGAGTTTTAGTACGAATTTTGAAAATTTTTTTAGTGATCACAGATTATTGCCCAAATTGCTCTATCTCTGCTAGTTTCCAAGATAATTAAGGTTTTATATTTTCATATAAAAATTTTCAAAAAATTGAGTTTTAGTTCGAATTTTGAATTTTTTTACTGATCACAGGTTATTGCCCAAAATGCTCTATCTCTGCTAGTTTCCAAGATAATTAAGGTTTTATATTTTCATATAAAAATTTTAAAAAAATTGAGTTTTAGTTCGAATTTTGAAAATTTTTTTAGTGATCACAGATTATTGCCCAAATTGCTCTATCTCTGCTAGTTTCCAAGATAATTAAGGTTTTATATTTTCATATAAAAATTTTCAAAAAATTGAGTTTTAGTTCGAATTTTGAATTTTTTTTACTGATCACAGGTTATTGCCCAAAATGCTCTATCTCTGCTAGTTTCCAAGATAAATAAGGTTTTATATTTTCATATAAAAATTTTCAAAAAATTGAGTTTTAGTTCGAATTTTGAAAATTTTTTTAGTGATCACAGGTTATTGCCCAAATTGCTCTATCTCTGCTAGTTTCCAAGATAATTAACGTTTTATATTTTCATATAAAAATTTTCAAAAAATTGAGTTTTAGTACGAATTTTGAAAATTTTTTTAGTGATCACAGATTATTGCCCAAATTGCTCTATCTCTGCTAGTTTCCAAGGTAATTAAGGTTTTATATTTTCATATAAAAATTTTCAAAAAATTGAGTCTTAGTACGAATTTTGAAAATTTTTTTAGTGATCACAGATTATTGCCCAAATTGCTCTATCTCTGCTAGTTTCCAAGGTAATTAAGGTTTTATATTTTCATATAAAAATTTTCAAAAAATTGAGTTTTAGTACGAATTTTGAAAAAATTTTTAGTGATCACAGATAATTAAGGTTTTATATTTTCATATAAAAATTTTCAAAAAATTGAGTTTTAGTACGAATTTTGAAATTTTTTTTAGTGATCACAGATTATTGCCCAAATTGCTCTATCTCTGCTAGTTTCCAAGATAATTAAGGTTTTATATTTTCATATAAAAATTTTCAAAAAATTGAGTTTTAGTACGAATTTTGAAAATTTTTTTAGTGATCACAGATAATTAAGGTTTTATATTTTCATATAAAAATTTTCAAAAAATTGAGTTTTAGTACGAATTTTGAAAATTTTTTTAGTGATCACAGGTTATTGCCCAAATTGCTCTATCTCTGCTAGTTTCCAAGATAAGGTTTTATATTTTCACTAGCTTTATAACCCGCTACTTCGTTAGCGGCACCATTTGAATTGACAAAGTTACAAAATTTACCAAAATAACTTTTTCACTTATTTATCAGATCCGATATAAATTAAATTAAATACTTATTGGTTCTTAAGATACATATAGGACAAAATAAGTACCTACCCTCTACATTTTCAAAAAAGTACTACACACGCCTCCTTATTTTTGTAGCTGACCCAATTTTGATTGCTAACCCAATTTAAATCTTGTTCTTGTCGCTTTTGATTTTGAATATTTTACAAAAGTTTCCTTTTTTTACCCGTTGTTTACCCCTGATCAGCCAAATTAAAAAAAAATCCGGATACATGTCCTAATATTTTTATTGCTGATCTTAACTCCATTTTTGTTAATTGAAAAAAATACCAAACACCTGTCACATATTTCTTCAATGTCAATAGAACAGTCCATAAATCATTGATTTATTTATTATTTTATTGATTTAAATAACATGCACAGTTTAAAAGGAAAAAACTCATCTTTAAAATTTTGACCCGTTTTTGTTATTTTCGATTGCGGTATAAATTTTGTTTCTATAATAATTGATTCAAAAATTATATATGGGTCAAAAAAGTACCAAAATTTAGTTTTTATCCTTTTTATTCCCTATTTTTAGCTAATTTACGAAAAGTACCTACTAAAATTATTATTTTTCTATTCGATCTAAATCCAATTTAAATTTTTTTTCTGTCGATATTAGTATCAGAGATATAACTTTACTAATGTTTCTATTTTCTACCCTATTTTAACCCCAAAACTGTTTAATTTGCAAAAAGTACTGACAATTAAGGGACTAATTGTTAGGGCTGATCTTAGACCATTTTAGTGTTTGTTTCCATCCATTAGGTTTAGAAGATATAATGTCATCGATTTTTCTCTTTTTTACCCCTTTGATTGACACATCTCTAATTTATACTTCTGACTTCATTAGCTTAAATGAATATTTTCCCGTTTTCACCTCTTTGAACCCCATTTATCGTAAAAGTACCAAGCACATGTTTAATATTTTGTTAATACTTATTGATTGTGGCATAAAGTGAGTCTTTATGTTTATAAGTTCAAAAGATACGTATGGGTTAAAAAAAAGTACAAAAATATAGTTTTTACCCTTTTTGCCCTTATTAGTGCCATTTCCAAAAAAAGTACAGAACACATGTCCCTTTCACTTTCTAGCCGATTATATGATTTATTCATTTTCTAGACTGTTTTAACCATAAGCGGCCAAATTAAAAAAAAAAAAAATACCAAACCCGTGTCCTTTAATTTTTAATGCTGATCATAGACCAATTTAATCTTTGTTTCTATCACTTTTGATTTATGAGATATTACGTTACCGATTTTCCCCCTTTTTACTCCAAAAATTAAATAAAGGAATCAATCGCGTGTCTTATACTTCTGCAATTTGAATAGACCTGTCTGTAAATTATACTTCTGGCTTTATATGTTTAAATGATATTCATAGTTTTTACTCTTTTGTGCCTCATTTATCGTAAAAACGCGAAGCACCTTCTTAATTTTTGTTAGTCCTTATCAATTGTGATGTAAATAGAGTATTTATGTTTATTAGTTCAAGAGATACTTATAGGGTTAATAAAGTACCAAAATATAGTTTTTTCCCTTTTTCTCCCTTATTAGTTCCATTTCCAAAAAAGTACCAAGCACGTGTCTCCTTATTTTCCTAGCCGATTCAAATCCAATTTCAACTTTGTTTGCATCGATGTTGGTTTCGGAGATATGATGTTACTAATTTCTCCCTTTTCTACCCTGTTTTACCTTCTAAGAGGTTGAACTTCAAAAAAGTACCGAACATGTGTTCCTTAATTTTAAGTGCCAATCACAGACCAATTTAGTTTTTGTTTCTATCACTTTTGGTTTAGAAGATATACTTTACCGATTTTTACCCCCAAATTTAAAAAAAATGTATCAAACACGTAGCTTATTTCTTTTCAATGTAAATCTACCAGTCAATAGATTATACTTCTAACTTCATTAGCCTAAAAGATATCCATGGCTAAAAAGCAAAAAACCTATCCTTGAATATTTTCCCTTTTTTTTACCCTTTTGTACCCCATTAATCGCAAAAGTACCAAATACGTATTTATTTTTTTTTAATATCTATCGGTTGCGATATAAAATATGTTTCTATGTTTATTAGTTCAAAAGATACATATGGTTAAAAAAAGTACCAAAATATAGTTTTTACCCTTTTTCATTCTTATTGGTGCAATTTTCAAAAAAGTACCAAACACGTGTCCCCTTATTTTTCTAGCCAATTTAAATCCAATTTCAACTTTGTTTCTATCTGTATTGGTTTCGGAGATATGATGTTACTGATTTCTCCCTTTTCTACCCTGTTTTACCTTCTAGAAGGTTGAATTTCATAAAAGTACCGAACACGTGCCCCTTGGTTTTAAGTGCCGATCTCAGACCAATTTAGTTTTTGTTTCCATCACTTTTGGTTTAGAAGATATACTTTACAGATTTTTACCCCCAAAATTAAAAAAAAGTACTAAACTCGTAGTTTATTTTTTTTCAATGTCCATCGACCAGTCAATAAATTATACTTCTGGCTTCATTAGCCTTAAAGATATCCATGGCTAAAAACCAAAAAACCTTGAATATTTTCCCTTTTTTTACCCTTTTGTACCCCATTAATCACAAAAGTACCAAATACGTATTTAGTTTTTTTTTAATATCTATCGGTTGCGATATAAAATGTGTTTCTATGTTTATTAGTTCAAAAGATACATATGGGTTAAAAAAGGTACCAAAATATAGTTTTTACCCTTTTTTATCCTTATTAGTGCCATTTTCAAAAAAGTACCAAACACGTGTTCCCTTATTTTTGTAGGCGATTCAAATCCAATTTCAACTTTGTTTCTGTCTATGTTGGTTTCGGAGATATGTTACTAATTTCTCCCTTTTCTACCCTGTTTTGCCCGCTAGGCGGCCGATTTTCAAAAAAGTACCGAACACATGTCCCTTAATTTTTAGTGCTAATCTCAAGCCAGTTTAATTTTCGCTTCTATCGCTGTTGGTTAAGGAGATATAATGTTACCGATTTTTCCCTTTTTTACCCTTTTAATTGAAAAAAGTACCAAACACGTATTTAATATTTTGTACTCGGAAATCGACCTCCCTATAAATTTTATTGGTAGCTTTATTGGTTCAAGTCAAATACAAAGAAAAAGAAAAATGGACCTACCCTAAATTTTTTTCCCCGCTTTTCCCCCTTTTTGAACCCTGAATCAAAAAAGTACCAAACACGTGTCTAATATTTTTTTCTTGTTTACCGGCTCCGTTTTGAGTTTTGTTACTCTGTTGATTGGTTCAAAAAATACACATAGGTTTAAAAAAGTACCAACCTTTCATTTTTACCCTTTTTACCCCCTATTTGTCCCATCTGCTAAAAAGTACCAAACACGTGTCTACTTATTTTTGCAGCTGATCCCAACGCAATTTCAATTTTAGGCCTATGACGTTTACTTCCGGAGATACAGCATTACTAATTTTTCCCTTTTTTACCCCTTTTTACCCCCTTAGGGGCCGAATTTCCAAAAATCCCGTCTTAGTGGATCTATACTTTGAAAAAGGTACCCGCTGTCAAAATTTCAGCTCTCTAGCTTTTTTTTTTTGGGCTGTGCGATGATGAGTCAGTCAATCAGTCAGTCAGTCAGTCAGTCAGTCAGTCAGTCAGTCAGTCAATCAGTCACGTTAGAGTTTTATATATATAGATAGATTTAAAGGTAAGGTCAGTTACCAACCTAAATGATCTATTATCGTTATATTTATTTTATGTACCTATTTTCATTCATATCTAATTTTATTTATAGCTAGAGATACAAATTTAATTTGCATTTAATATGTCACCTAATAAATTTTATTTCTTTCTTTCATTTCATTTCATTCAATTCAATTTTTTTATCTGTATAATTTATTGCTACTTTATGCAAACTTATGCATTTTTGTTGTATAGCATTGTCATGGTTCATTAATTCAGACCTAACCCGGGGTGTCTATAGCTCAAATTATCAATAAGATTTTGCTTAACAGCAAAACTTTGAATTTTGTTAATATTTTTACGATAGATCTGCAAATTTTTAACGCTTTTGTATACACTTTAAAGTAGAGTATTATAAGTTGGTCGTTATGTTTGTCATTAGTATCTCTTCAATTCTATGTAAAGTAAATATAAAATAAAATAGTAATAATATTAAAATTTTTAAAAAAATAAGAAATTTTTAAAACAATTTTCTATAAAAATAAGAAAATGTTTTAAAATTTCCTATAAAAATTAGAAATTTTTGATAAATTTCATAAAAAATAAGAAATTTTTGAAAATTTTCCTGTAAAAATAATAAATTTTTGTAACATTTCCTATGAAAATAAGAAATTTTTTAAAAATTTCCTATAGAAGTAAGAAATTTTTGGAAAATTTCATATAAAAATAAAAAAAATTTAAAAAAAATTTCTTATAAAAAAATATCCTTTAAAATTAAGAAACTTATAAAAAATTTTCTATAAAAATAAGCAATTTTTGCAAACTTTTTTTGAAAAATTTTCAATTCAAAAGAAATTTTTTAAAATTTCCTATAAAAATATGAAATTATTGAAAAGTTTCCTATAAAAATAAGAAATTTTCGAAAAGTTTCCTATAGAAATAAGAAATTTTTTAAAATTTTCCTATAAAAATAAAAAGTTTTTGAAAAACTTTCTATAAAATAATTTACTTTTAAAAAATTTCCTATTTCTATAGGGAATTTTTGAACAAATTCCTAAAAAAAATAAAAAAAAAAATTTTAAAATTTCCTATAAAAATTAGAAATTTTTCAAATTTCCTATAAAAATATGAAATTTAAAAAACAATTTTGAAAAATTTCCTATAAAAATTAAAAACTTGTGAAAAATTTCCTATAAAAATAAGAAATTTTTGAAAAAAATCGTATAAGAAAAAGAAGTTTTTGAAAAATTTTCCAATAAAAATATAAAATTTTTGAAAAGTTAGCTATAAAAAAAAGGAAAGGAAATTTGGAAAAATTTTCTATAAACATAAAAAAAATTTCTATTAAAATAAGAAAATTTTGAAAAATTTCCTATGAAAATAAGAAATTTAAAAAAAATTCCCTAAAAGTGAGAAACTTTTAAAAATTTTATAAAAAAATAGGAAATTTTGAAAAAAAAATTCCAATAAAAATAGGAAAATTTTGAAAATTTTAATAAAAAATAAGAAATTTTTGAAAAATTTCCAATAAAAGTAAGAAATTATTGAAAAATTTCCTAAAAATATAAGAAAATTTTAGAAAAATTTTCTACAAAGTTAAGAAATTTTTGAAAAATTTCCTATAAAAATAAGAAATTTTTGTAAAATTTCTTATAAAAATAAGAAATTTTTGAAAAATTTGCTATAAAAATAAGAATTTTTTTGTAAAAATTCCGATAAAAATAAGAAATTTTTGAAAAATTTCCTATAAAAATAAGAATTTTTTTAAAAATTTCCTATAAAAATAAGAAATTTTTGAAAAATTTCCTATAAAAATAAGACATTTTTGAAAAATTTCCTATAAAAATAAGAAATTTTTGATAAATTTTGCTATAAAAATAAGAAGTCGTAAAAACATTTCTAATAAAATAAAAAAATTTCCTATAAAAATATGAAATTTTTAAAAAATTTCCTTTAAAAATAAGAAATTTTTGAAAATTTTCCTATAAAAATAAAAACATTTTGAAAACTTTCATATGAAAATAATAAATTTTTCAAAAATTTTCTATAAAAATAAGAAATATTTGAACAGTTTCTATAAAAATCAAAAATTTTTTCAAAAATTTTCTCTTAAAAAGAAATTTTTGAAAAATAAAAAAAAGAAATTTTCGAGAAATAAGAAATTTTGAAAAGAATTCCAATAAAATTAGGAAACTTTTGAAAATTTTAATAAAAAATAAGAAATTTTTCAAGAATTTCGTGTGAAAATAAGAAATCATTGACAAATTTCCTATAAAAATAAGAAGTTTTTAAAAAAAATCCTATAAAAATAAGAAATTTTTGAAAAATTTCATATAAAAAGGAAATTAAAGAAAAATTCATATAAAAATAAGAAATTTTTGAAAAATTTCCTATAAAAAAAAAGAAATTTTTGAAAAATTTCCTATAAAAATAGGATTTTTTAATTTCCCATAAAAATAGGAAATTTTTTTAAAAATTTCCTATAAAAATGAGAAATTTTTGAAAAATTTTTAATAAAAATAAGAAATTTTTAAAAATTTCCTATAAAAATAAGAAATTAAAAAAAATTCCTGTTTTTGAAGGAAATTTTTCAAAAATTTTCTGTTTTTATAGGAAATTTTTCAAAAATTTCCTGTTTTTATAGGAAAATTTTCAAAAATTTCTTATTTTTATAGGCAGTTTTTTAAAAATTTCATATTAGTTTTTAAAAACTATTGGAGTCACTTAACGAGTTGAAATTTATTTAAATATTGGCCACTTAATATTGGAATAAAGTTGGTATAGGGTATATTATATTTGGCATAGCCTAATTTGACACTCTTATGTTTGTTGCTCGATATATTGGCATATACAAATATTTGATTTTTTAAAGGCTTCAGTTATTTTGAAATTCTTTGCTTTTCAGTCTGCGGTTTAATTGCAGTCAGGCAATGACATTTTATTAGGCGTTTACTAGTAAATTTTCGATATTAATGATACAATTATTCCCAAAATTCTTGTGCACTCGTTAGGAAACATTAGTAAATTTCATAGCTTGTGATTGTTTGATAAATTCGAATTGGTATCTAGAATAAAATTGAATTATTTTTTTTATTTATTTTATTTATTTCGATGTCTTAGTTTCTGTCTTAGATATACCTTAGTATAGTCAAAGTCTTAATCTCCATTTGGTCTGAGTATTTGTCTTAGTTTATGGAACTACATTTTAGTCCTATTTGTTTATTAATCTTACTTAATGTCTTAGCTTAAGTCTAAGTCTATCTTTTTTCATACTTTACATAAACAAAAGACTTAAGACACGAACTTTTTAGTATATAAGTCAGAGTCAATTGCTTGATCTATAAATAATTTATTTAATGCCTTAGTCTTCTCTTTTTCAATAAATTTGAATAAAATTCAATAAAAACACATTTTTTTAAATTTTGTTTAATTTTTTTTTATATTTTCACTTCCAAGTTTTTTTGGTCTGTTTATCATCTTTCTTTCTTTTCATTATATTTTCATCTTAAAACTTAAGAATTATTTGGCAGAAGAGAAGATTTCATATGTTAAATGAGTTCCTTGTCTTAGACAAAGTTATTTTCCCAAGAATATAAACTTTTTCTAAAAAAAGAACCCAGTTTTATTTTAACATATAAAATATAATTAAAACTAAATTAAACATAAGAACTAATTGGAATTCTTAAATTAAAGAACCACAAAAATTTCCTTAAGAATTAAAAATAAAAATTGACTTAAAATTTATAATACAAAACATAGTTTTAAGCTTAAAATGTAAATACTTAAAGTTAACAAAATAAGTCTTAGATTTTCTTTAAAAAAATCTTTAAGGAATTGTTTGTTTTGCTGGACGTTTTAATGCAGGAGTTAAACTACTTTAAAATCAACTCAAATAATCTTTTTAGTTCGAGGAAGAGGAAGAGCTTAAGACTTGATGTTTGTCAGTCTTTTTCGTATATAAAGACAAGATGGAAGAGTTTTAGAGATAAGTTTAACTTCCTGTAATTAAAAGGCTCTTATTGTGTTCTAGTTATAAATTAAATAAAGTTGACTTTTATGATTAACTTAATTAAAAAAAATTGGTATTTACAAGAGGCCATGCCTCTAACTTAATCCAAGATATAGATATATAGTAATTGGTACTTCATAATGATTTTCAATTATTGTTCATTAATTAGAAAAATTATATTTCGCGATTCTTTTGGAGGGTTTTGAGTCAGTTTCTGTTGTAAGTCTTCTTAATGTTATTCTTATTTACCTAAATATTTCTTTAAACTTAACCATTTCTATAATATTCAATATCAGTCTTAGAAAGTCTCGACTTAACTCAAAACTTGCACCAATATTTAGTTCTAGATTCAATTCCGAGTATTTAAAGGAAAAGCATATAAAGACTTACTTCACTCACACGCTTTCATTCCCTTTATCATGAATTATATCTATTGTAAGCAGAAAGAAGGGAAGGGGGATATAATAAAGAAAGGTCGAAGTTGTCCCCTCACTCCCTAAACATCAGAATTGCTGCTAGAAATCCTATTTGGTGCAAGCTTTAAGTTTCTCGTTCACTTTCTTGGTTAAAAAATCTTACTTTGTTTCGAAATTGCACTTCACCTTAACCCTAACACCATATAATGATCCCTGAGGCTCTCGTACATCTCCTGCTGAAATCAGTGATGCTAGAAAGATAAAAAAGTCAAAGGAGACAAGAAATTGATCAGATAATAATAAGAAGAAGAACAGTTAAGAGGATTTTCTTAGTCTATTAATTAGTCTTTGCCTTAGTCTTAATCTGTGTCTTAGCCTGTGTCTTAGTCTATGTCTTAGTCTATGTCTTAGTCTATGTCTATGTCTTAGTCTATGTTTTAGTCTATGCCTTAGTCTATGTCTTAGTCTATGTCTTAGTCTATGTCTTAGTCTATGTCTTAGTCTATGTCCTAGTCTATGTCTTAGTCTATGTCTTAGTCTATGTCTTAGTCTATGTCTTAGTCTATGTTTTAGTCAATGTCTTAGTCTATGTCTTAGTCTATGTCTAAGTCTATGTCTTAGTCTATGTCTTAGTCTATGTCTTAGTCTATGCCTTAGTCTATTTCTTAGTCTATGTCTTAGTCTATGTCTTAGTCTATGTCTTAGTCTATGTCTTTGTCTATGTCTTAGTCTATGTCTTAGTCTATGTCTTAGTCTATGTCTTAGTCTATGTCTTAGTCTATGTCTTAGTCTATGTCTTAGTCTATGTCTTAGTCTATGTCTTAGTCTATGTCTTAGTCTATGTCTTAGTCTATGTCTTAGTCTATGTCTTAGTCTATGTCTTAGTCTATGTCTTAGTCTATGTCTTAGTCTATGTCTTAGTCTATGTCTTAGTCTATGTCTTAGTCTATGTCTTAGTATATGTCTTAGTCTATGTCTTAGTCTATGTCTTAGTCTATGTCTTAGTCTATGTCTTAGTCTATGTCTTAGTCTATGTCTTAGTCTATGTCTTAGTCTATGTCTTAGTCAATGTCTTAGTCTATGTCTTAGTCTATGTCTTAGTCTATGTCTTAGTCTATGACTTAGTCTATGTATTAGTCTATGTCTTAGTCTATGTCTTAGTCTATGTCCTAGTCTATGGTTTAGTCTATGGTTTAGTCTATCTCTTAGTCTGTGTCTTAGTCTATTAGGCTGACGCCTAATTTTCTATAGAAAACTGAGGCTGACGCCTAATTTTGTATAGAAAACTGAGGCTGACGCCTAAATTTCTATAGAAAACTGAGGCTGACGCCTACTTTTCTATAGAAAACTGAGGCTGACGCCTACTTTTCTATAGAAAACTGAGGCTGACGCCTACTTTTCTATAGAAAACTGAGGCTGACGCCTACTTTTCTATAGAAAACTGAGGCTGACGCCTACTTTTCTATAGAAAACTGAGGCTGACGCCTACTTTTCTATAGAAAACTGAGGCTGACGCCTACTTTTCTATAGAAAACTGAGGCTGACGCCTACTTTTCTATAGAAAACTGAGGCTGACGCCTACTTTTCTATAGAAAACTGAGGCTGACGCCTACTTTTCTATAGAAAACTGAGGCTGACGCCTACTTTTCTATAGAAAACTGAGGCTGACGCCTACTTTTCTATAGAAAACTGAGGCTGACGCCTACTTTTCTATAGAAAACTGAGGCTGACGCCTACTTTTCTATAGAAAACTGAGGCTGACGCCTACTTTTCTATAGAAAACTGAGGTTGACGCCTACTTTTCTATAGAAAACTGAGGTTGACGCCTACTTTTCTATAGAAAACTGAGGCTGACGCCTACTTTTCTATAGAAAACTGAGGCTGACGCCTACTTTTCTATAGAAAACTGAGGCTGACGCCTACTTTTCTATAGAAAACTGAGGCTGACGCCTACTTTTCTATAGAAAACTGAGGCTGACGCCTACTTATCTATAGAAAACTGAGGCTGACGCCTACTTTTCTATAGAAAACTGAGGCTGACGCCTACTTTTCTATAGAAAACTGAGGCTGACGCCTACTTTTTTATAGAAAACTGAGGCTGACGCCTACTTTTCTATAGAAAACTGAGGCTGACGCCTACTTTTCTATAGAAAACTGAGGCTGACGCCTACTTTTCTATAGAAAACTGAGGCTGACGCCTACTTTTCTATAGAAAACTGAGGCTGACGCCTACTTTTCTATAGAAAACTGAGGCTGACGCCTACTTTTCTATAGAAAACTGAGGCTGACGCCTACTTTTCTATAGAAAACTGAGGCTGACGCCTACTTTTCTATAGAAAACTGAGGCTGACGCCTACTTTTCTATAGAAAACTGAGGCTGACGCCTACTTTTCTATAGAAAACTGAGGCTGACGCCTACTTATCTATAGAAAACTGAGGCTGACGCCTACTTTTCTATAGAAAACTGAGGCTGACGCCTACTTTTCTATAGAAAACTGAGGCTGACGCCTACTTTTCTATAGAAAACTGAGGCTGACGCCTACTTTTCTATAGAAAACTGAGGCTGACGCCTACTTTTCTATAGAAAACTGAGGCTGACGCCTACTTTTCTATAGAAAACTGAGGCTGACGCCTACTTTTCTATAGAAAACTGAGGCTGACGCCTACTTTTCTATAGAAAACTGAGGCTGACGCCTACTTTTCTATAGAAAACTGAGGCTGACGCCTAATTTTCTATAGAAAACTGAGGCTGACGCCTACTTTTCTATAGAAAACTGAGGCTGACGCCTACTTTTCTATAGAAAACTGAGGCTGACGCCTACTTTTCTATAGAAAACTGAGGCTGACGCCTACTTTTCTATAGAAAACTGAGGCTGACGCCTACTTTTCTATAGAAAACTGAGGCTGACGCCTACTTTTCTATAGAAAACTGAGGTTGACGCCTACTTTTCTATAGAAAACTGAGGTTGACGCCTACTTTTCTATAGAAAACTGAGGCTGACGCCTACTTTTCTATAGAAAACTGAGGCTGACGCCTACTTTTCTATAGAAAACTGAGGCTGACGCCTACTTTTCTATAGAAAACTGAGGCTGACGCCTACTTTTCTATAGAAAACTGAGGCTGACGCCTACTTATCTATAGAAAACTGAGGCTGACGCCTACTTTTCTATAGAAAACTGAGGCTGACGCCTACTTTTCTATAGAAAACTGAGGCTGACGCCTACTTTTTTATAGAAAACTGAGGCTGACGCCTACTTTTCTATAGAAAACTGAGGCTGACGCCTACTTTTCTATAGAAAACTGAGGCTGACGCCTACTTTTCTATAGAAAACTGAGGCTGACGCCTACTTTTCTATAGAAAACTGAGGCTGACGCCTACTTTTCTATAGAAAACTGAGGCTGACGCCTACTTTTCTATAGAAAACTGAGGCTGACGCCTACTTTTCTATAGAAAACTGAGGCTGACGCCTACTTTTCTATAGAAAACTGAGGCTGACGCCTACTTTTCTATAGAAAACTGAGGCTGACGCCTACTTTTCTATAGAAAACTGAGGCTGACGCCTACTTTTCTATAGAAAACTGAGGCTGACGCCTACTTTTCTATAGAAAACTGAGGCTGACGCCTACTTTTCTATAGAAAACTGAGTCTGACTCCTACTTTTCTATAGAAAACTGAAGATGAGGCCTACTTTTCTATTGAAAACTGAGGCTGACGACTACTTTTCTATAGAAAACTGAGGCTGACGCCTACTTTTCTATGCCTTAGTCTAAGTCTTTGTCTATGTCTTAGTCTATGTCTGTGTCTTTGTCTATGTCTTGGTCTATGTCTTTGTCTTAGTCACTGTCTTTATCTTAGTCTCTTCCATATCTTAAGCTTACCTCTGATGAATCCTCATGACTTCCGATTTGGTTGTATTCAGATTTATAGGGTTTCCATGCCGATTGATTTTCCTGACTGTCATGATGATCATAATTTCCTTCATAAACATTTGATTGCTCATGACTTTCAAACTGTTTGTATTCAGGTTTTATTGGCTTCCATTCCTGTTGACTTTGTTGACTCTCGTGATGAGGATGGTATTCGTTTTGATATTCTTTTGGATGATCATGACTTTCATGACTCTCATGTTGCTGTCCATGATCACTTCTATATTCCTGCACTTGTTCATGACTTCCATGATCGTCGAACTTATTACTGTATTCATTTGATATTTCATGACTCCCTATATTATTCACTTCATGACTATTTTTCTGAATTTGACTAGGGCTTTCTTGATGGTTCTGCTCATGACTCTCATGGTGTTGAGCATGACTATCTTTATGACTCTCATGTTGTTGTTCATACATAGGGATATATTCATTGGATTCCCTCATTTCATGACTATATTGTTCTAACTTCTTGACCTCTTCTTCAAATTTAAACTTATTCTCATGTTTATCCTCCATATTCTCACGCTTTACTTCCTGTTTGTGATAATCCCCAGACTCGGGATCTTCATATACCGGGTGGGGTTCTCGTTCCTGTTTGGGATAATGTTCAGGTTCTGGATGATGTTCCTTGAGTTCAACTTTTTTGTATATAAAAACGGGTTCCTTGTAGTAAAAACCTTTCTCATGAACCTCGGGAACATGCTTCTCCAGAGGAATGGGCACAACTTTTTCATAGGGAATTTTAACTGGATAGGGTATATGTTTTTCCAGTTTGACGGGGACTTCCTTGATCACAGGATAGGGAGCAGGAACCTTAACCTTGACTTCATAAGGCACTGGCTTCTCAACATGAATGGGTATGGGACGTTCGTAGTGAACATGAACAGGGACAGGAACTTTCTTAACAATTGGCACTGGAACTGGTTTCTCTATATGATAGGGCACTGGCTTTTCGACATGATAGGGTACAGGCTTATCATAGTGTACCTTAACGGGATAGTGTTCAACCTTTTCCACGGGATATGGCTTTTCTACCTTCACCTCTACCGCAACGGGATAGGGTACTTTCTTTATGACCGGATAAGGAGCAGGTACATGTACCTTGACTGGCACATGTACTTTCTTCTCAACCGGATAAGGGGCAGGCACGTTTACCTTAACGGGCACTGGACGATCATAGGGTACATGTACCGGATAACGTACTTCCTTTTCCACCGGATATGGCTTATCAACCTCATAGGGAACCTTGACAATCTCCTTTACCTCATAGGGTACGTGCTTGATAACGGCATAAGGTTTGGGTACCTTAACCTCATAGGGAACTAAGACCTCCTTTTCGACGGGTAAGTGAACAATTTTCTCTACAGGATAAGGTTCGGGAACATGTTTGATGATATGAATAATCTTCTCCTTGTACTCGGGATAATGATGGGTATGGTAGGCATGTACCTTATGAGGTTGTTCACCATGATGGTGATATTTGACTAGGGTGTAAAGACCAGATTTTTGCTCAACGTCTTCATTGTCTTCCTTGTCATCGGAGGGTTCTTCGGGTTCCGGATGTTTAGCTTCAGGATGTTCTTCAACTACGTTTTCTTCAGGGTGCTTAGGTTCTTCTATCTGTTTTTCTTCTTCATTCTCCACTGGGTGTTCTTCCTCGCTGGCATAAGTACAGCAGCTGGCCAGGAGTAACACCAAAGCAAGGAGAAAAACTGAACGCTAAAAGGTAGAAATAAAATGACCATTTAATATTTCTTCTCTTATAAACAAAGGCATATATCCCATAACCAAAAGAAGATAGTTCTAAAAAATAAGAAATTTCTTCAAAATTTAAATGAAATTCTTGAAAAATTTCCTATAAATATAAGAAATATTTCAAAAATTTTCGATAAAAATAAGAAATTTTTGAAAAGTTTCTGTCAAAATGGGAAATTTTTGAAAAATTTTCTATAAAAATCAGAAAATTTTGAAAAATTTCCTATAAAAATACAAAATATTTAAAAAATTTTCAATAAAATAAGAAATTTTTGAAAAATTTCATATAAAAATAACAAATTTTTTAAAAATTTTCTTTAAAAATAAGAAATTTCCTATGAAAATAAGCAATTATTAAAAACTTTCCTATTTTTATAAAATTTTTTTTTAAAAATTTCCTATAAAAATAAGAAATATTTCAAAAATTTTCGATAAAAATAAGAAATTTTTGAAAAGTTTCTATCAAAATGGGAAATTTTTTAAAAACTTTCTATAAAAATCAGAAAATTTTGAAAAATTTCCTATAAATATACAAAATATTTAAAAAATTTTTAATAAAATAAGAAAATTTTGAAAATTTTCATATAAAAATAAAAATTTTTTTAAAAATTTTCTTTAAAAATAAGAAATTTCCTATGAAAATAAGGAATTTTTAAAAAATTTCCTATTTTTATAAAAAAATTTTTAAAAATTTCCTATAAAAATAAAAATTTCTTGAAAAATTTTCTATAAAAATAAGAAATTAAAAAAAAAAAATTCCTATAAAAATGAGAAATTTTTGAAAACTTTCTATCAAATAATAAGTTTTTTTTTTTTATATTTCCTATAAAAATAGGAATTTTTTGAAGAATTACTTATTAAACGAAAAATTTAAAAAAAAAAATCCTTAAAAATAAGAAAATTTTAAAAAATTTCCTATAAAAATGACAAATTTTTGAAACATTTCCTACAAAAATAAGAAATTTTTGAAAAATTTTCTATAAAAATTTTCTATATAAACAAGAAATTTTTTAAAAAATAAGAAATTTTTTATAAAATTAGAAATCTTTTATAAAATAAGAATTTTTTTTAAAAATTTCCTATAAAAATAAGAAATTTTTGAACAACTTCCTATAAAAATAAGAAAATTCCTATAAAAATATAAAATTTTTGAAAATTTTCTTATAAAAATAGGAAACTTCCTATAAGAATAGGAAATTTTTGAAAAATTTCCCATAAAAATAGGAAATTTTTGAAAAAATTTCCGTAAAAATAAGAAATTTTCGAAACATTTCCCATAAAAATAGAAAATTTTTGAAAAATTTCCTATAAAAATAGGAAACTTTTGAAAAATTTCCTATAAAAATAGGAGATTTTTAAAAAATTTCCCATAAAAATAGGAGATTTTTAAAAAATTTCCCATAAAAATAGGAAATTTTTTAAAATGTTTCAAAAAACTATGAAAAAACTTTTATATTTTTAGAGTAAATTTTTCAAATGTCTTTTTTTTTATAGGAAATTTTCAATAATTTCTAATTTTTATAGGAAATTTTTCTAAATTTTTTTTTTTCATAGGAAATCTTTTAAAAATTTCTTTTTTGCATAGGATTTTTTTCAAAAATTTCTTATTTTTGTAGGAAAATTTTCAAAAATTTCTTATTTTAATAGGAAATTTTTCAAAACTTTCTTATCTTAATAGGAAATTTTTCAAAACTTTCTTATTTTTATAGGAAATTTTTCAAAAATTTCTTATTTTTATAGGAAATTAAAAAAAAAAATAATTTTTATACGAAATTTTTTTAAATTTATCATTTTTAAATAAATTTTTTTTTCAAAAATTTTTAATTTTTGTAGAAAATTTTTCAATATTTTTAATTTTTGTAGGAAAGTTTTTAAAAATTTCTTGGTTTTTTAAAAAGTTTTTCAAAAAATTCTTATTTATATTGGAAAATTTTCAAAAATTTCTTAGTTTTATAAGAAATTTTTCAAAAATTTCTTATTTATAGGAAATTTTTCAAAATTTTTTTTATTTTTATAGGAAATTTTTCAAAAACTTCTTATTTTTATAGAAAATTTTTTAAAAATTTCTTTTTTTTTATATGACATTTTTAAAAATTTCTTATTTCTTAATTTTTTTTTATAGGAAATATTTGAATTGTTTGATATTATTTTCTTTTTAATTTTTGTTTGTTATATTTATTTAACCAATTTTGAGGTCACTTTGACTTTAACACTCACCATCACCTTCATGGTATTGGTTAAATGAGATGATATTTTTCTTAAAGAAAACTTGAAATCTTTGATCTCCTTTTCTTTATTTCCTTGAAGCTAAATTTGATTGATATTTGAAGGTAATCCACGAAAATCCTTGTTAAACAGGTACCGGCTATTGCACAACACATGAAATTAAAGAAAACAAAACAAAAGACTTAAGTAACAAACTTTTTTAACTTTTTCGATTACATCAAAAAATTTTGTTTTTCATGAATGAAAATTGCTTTTTTTTCATAACACTCTTGATTATTTAATATTATTTTATTTAAATTTAACACATTTTGCCATAAAATTAAAACAGTTTTTTTCTTTTAAATTACTTTTCCAACGTCCAAGCCACACGCAAACTCTAAGGAAGGCGTACGCGAAACGAACGAACTAACTCTAGACTCTTAAACTGACTAGCCTGTGTCTAGCTGTAGACTAAACAAATTACTGATATCGATTCACCTTCGTTCAGATACTTTTATACCAAATTGAGAAAGAAAGGGAAATTTTTCGGCTTTGGAAAAGAAATGCAGCAACAAATAGAAATAGAAAATTTCAAAAGAAATTCAAATGAAATAGAGGAAAAAAGTGCTCAAGTTGCTTCCACACTTGAAATTAGATCACAACCTACATACTCGTAACATTTATAATTACATTCATAAACCACATTATGAGTGAATTAAGCTGCAATTTCATTACTTCGTTCAAGGTATTTAACACCAAATATTATCTTACCAATTCCGTCTATTATGCAATTGACAGTAATTTTTTAATATTGAAAAAAACAGGATCTTTTGAAAATATCATTTAAATGTCTTATCCTTATGATATTTTTCTTTTAAAATGTTGCTAAAGACTGATAATTTTGTGGTGATTAGTTACATTATAAATATGCAGATGGAAAGATTTCGATGATTTCCTCAAGTGTAAAGGTACACTGCAACATTTTCCTTTGCCTACTTTTCTTCATTCTTATCATTAGGATGAGAACGAAGATCAGTCAGAAATCTTAAGGCAATTGAGATCAATATAAGTCTACTTAGCACTTATTCTAAAATGAATATATTTGCATTTGCTATAATGCTTCCCATAACTGCTGTTATATATCGGAAATATACCGGGTGATTTTTTTAGCAATTTTATTTTTGACAACCCTGAAATCTTATATTTGATCTACAATTTAATCATGATTCAATTATATTATGATTCAGCTGATATGTGATTTGATCCATCCAGAGTAACTTGACACTACAGCAAACGAATCAATCGTCCAATGATGAAGCGAGTTCAGTTTTTGGGGATATGTAAAAGCTCATAAAAAATTACCAGTTTTAATCGTACAACACACTTCAATTAATATGTAAAAAGTTATTATTAATCCAAAAAATAAAAAAATGGTAGTAAATCTTAAACTTGTCTTTAACGCCTGGACTATTTTGATTATTTTACAGTTGATTGGAGGACAACATTTTAAATTCCATTTTAATCTTAACTATTAAAAATATAAATAATAATTAAATTTTAAGTTAAACAAACATGATCGGTCAAGACCGATCAGGTGATACCCTTCACAACTGAGATGAAAGATTTTTTTTTTTAAATTTTGAAAAAATTTCTATAAAAATAAGAAATTTTTGAAAAATTTCCTATAAAAATTTGAAATTTTTAAAAACTTTCCTAAAAAAGTAAGAAATTTTTGAAAAATGTTCTTATCAAAATAGGAAATGTTTGCAAAATTTGCTATAAAATTAAAAAATCTTTGAAAAATTTCTTATAAAAATAAGAAATTTTTAAAAATTTACTATAAAAATATAAAATTTTTGAAAAATTTCCTCTAAAAATATAAAATTTTTGAAAAATTTTCTATAAAAATAAGAAATTTTTGAAAAATTTCCTATAAAAATAAGAAATTTTTGAAAATTTGCTTTAAAATTTGGAAATTTTGAAAAATTTCCTATAAAAATAAAAAATTTTTGAAAAATTTGCTATAAATGTAAGAAATTTTTGAAAAATTTCTTATAAAAATAAGAAAGTTTTGAAAAATTTCCTATAAAAATAAGATATTAAAAAAAAAATCTATAAAAATATAAAATTTTTGAAAAATTTCGTATAATAATAAAAACTTTTTGAAAAAATTCCTATAAAAACAAATTTTTTTAAAAATTTCCTATAAATATAAGAAATTTAAAAAAAAATGATATAAAAATTTCCTATAAAAATAAAAAATTTAAAAAAAATGTTCATATAAACATAAGACATTTTTGAAAAATTTCCTATAAAAATTAACTTTTTTGAAACATTTCCTATAAAAAAAAAAGAAATTTTTAAAAAATTTCCTATAAAAAAAAGAAATTTTTAAAAAATTTCCTATAAAAATAAGAAATTTTGAAAGATTTCCGATAAAAATAAGAAACTTTTAAAAGATTTTCTATAAAAATAAGAAATTTTTGAAAAATTTCAATAAAAATAAAAAAAAACTTAAAAACTTCCTTTAAAAATGAGACATTTTTACAAAATTTTCCCAAAAAAAAGTAAGGAATTTTTGAAAAATTTCCATTCAAAATAAGAAATTTTTGAAAAATTGTTTATAAAAATAAGAAATTTTTGTAAAATTTCCTATAAAAATATAAATTTTTGAGAAATTTCTTATAAAAATAAGAAATTTTTGAAAAGTTCCCTATAAAAATAATACATTTTTAAAAAATTTCCTAAAAAAATAAGAAGTTTTTGAAAAAAAAATGTTTAAAAATTTCCTATAGGAAATTTTTTAAAAATTTCCTATAAAAATAAGAAATTTTTGAAAAACTTACTATAAAAAAAAGAAAATTTTGAAAATGTTCTTATAAAAATTAGAAATTTTTGAAAAATTTCCTATAAAAATAGAAAATTTTTCAAAAATTTCTTATTTTTACAGGAAATTTTTTAAAGATTTCTTATTTTTATGGGAAATTTGTCATAAACTTTAAAATTTTCTAATTTTTGTAGGAAATTTTTCAACAATTTCTTAATTTTATAGAAAATTTTTCAAAAATTTCTTAGCTTTACAGGAAATTTTTAAAAAATTTCTTATTTTTAAAGAAAATTTTAAAAAATTTCTTATTTTTATAGGAAATTTTTAAAAATGTCTTATTTTTATAGGAAAATTTTCAAACATTTCTTATTTTTATAGAAAATTTTGTTAGTTTTGTAATTTTTATAGGAAATTTTTCAAAAATTTCTTATTTTTATGAGAAATTTATCAAAACTTTATTATTTTTATAGGAAATTTTTCAAAATTTTTTATTTTTATAGGAAAATTTTCAAAAATGTCTCATTTTTCTATTAAGTTTTTCAAAAACTTCTTATTTTTATAGTTAATTTTTCAAAAATTTCTTATTTTAATAGGAAATCTTTGAAAAATTTCTTATTTTTATAGGAAATTTTTCAAAAATTTCTTATTTTCTGTTAGGAAATTTTTTAAAAATTTATTATATTTTTGGGAAATTTTTTCAAAAATTTCTTATTTTTATGGGAAATTTGTCATTAACTTTAAAAATTTCTAATTTTTGTAGGAAATTTTTCAACAATTTCTTAATTTTATAGAAAATTTTTCAAAAATTTCTTAGTTTTACAGGAAATTTTAAAAAAATTTCTTATTTTTAAAGAAAATTTTAAAAAATTTCTTATTTTTATAGGAAATTTTTAAAAATTTCTTATTTCTATAGAAAAATTTTCAAACCTTTCTTATTTTTATTGCAAATTTTTCAACAATTTCTTATTTTTATAGAAAATTTTGTTATTTTTGTAATTTTTATAGGAAATTTTTCAAAAATTTCTTATTTTTATAGGAGTTTTTCAAAAATTTCTTATTTTTATGAGAAATTTATCAAAACTTTATTATTTTTATAGGAAATTTTTCAAAATTTTTTTATTTTTATAGAAAATTTTTCGAACATTTCTTATTTTATAGGAACTCCAATTTTTTTTTAGCAAATTTTGAAAAAAGTTTTGATTTTCATAGGGACTATTTTAAAAATTTATTATTTTTATGGGAAAATTTTTATTTTAATACAAAATTTTTTAAAAATTTCTTAGTTTTATCAAAAATTTCCTATTTTTATAGGAAATTTTTCAAAAAATTCTAATTTTTAAATATAATTTTTAAAAAATTTATTATTTTTATAGGAAAATTTTCAGAAATGTCTCATTTTTCTATTAAGTTTTTCAAAAACTTCTTATTTTTATAGTTAATTTTTTAAAAATTTCTTATTTTAATAGGAAATCTTTGAAAAATTTCATATTTTTATAGGAAATTTTTCAAAAATTTCTTATTTTTTGTTAGGAATTTTTTAAAAAATTTCTTATTTTTTGTTAGGAAATTTTTCAAAGATTTCTTATTTTTTTTGGGAAATTTTTCAAAAATTTCTTATTTTTATAGAAAACTTTTTAAAAATTTCTTATTTTTATAGAAAATTTTTCAAAAATTTCTTATTTTTATAGAAAATTTTTAAATTTTTTTTTATTTCTGTAGAAATTTTTCAAAAAATTTCTTATTTGTATACAAAATTTTTCAAAAATTCTTTAATTTTATAGTTTTTTTTCAAAAAATTTTTATTTAATAGGAAACTTTTCAAATTTTTTTTTATTGAATAGGAAATTTTTCAAAAATTTCATACTTTGATAGGAAGTTTTTCAAAAATTTTTTTTTTCTCTAGAAATACTTTTCAAAATTTCTTATTTTTATAAGATTTTTTTTTAAATTTCTTGTGTTTTTAGGAAAATTTTTAAAAATTTCTAATTTTATGAGGAATTTTTTCAAAAATTTCTTATTTTTTTAGTAAGTTTTTTTTAAATATTTAAATTTTTTGGAAAATTTAAAAAAAAATTCTTATTTTTAAATGAAATGTTTGAAAAATTTCTTATTTTTATAAATAATTTTCCAAAAATTTATTTTTTTTCAATAAAATTTTTTGCAGAAACATCTTTATTTTATGTGAATTTTTTAATGACCCCTTTTAATGAAAATGCTTTTAAAGTTTTGTTTTTTTTTCAGTTTTAAGATTTTATTATAATCTCATTGATATGGGATTAGTTTTTTTCATCTTTAACATCCTTCTTTTTTCTTAAATATTCTTATTTGATTTTTTTACAAAATAAGAATTATTTGGTCGAATAGAAGATAGAATTTTTTTTTGTTAAAAAAATTCTTATAAAATACTTTCTAAGAACTATTTATCAAACATTTAAAATTACTTAAAGGCTAAATTAAAATTAGATTTTTTTAGTTATTCTTATACTAGAGTCTTAAATTTAAATTGTTAAGTCTTAATTTATCGATTATTTTACGAGTATTTTTTGTTAGTTCTTAAACTGGACAGCTTTCGAGTAAGAAAAACTACTTACAACTTGAAACTTTTTCCAACACTTTGTTCCGGAGGAAGAGGAGGAGGAGCTGAAGGCTGCTGATGTTCGTTAGCCTTATCCCGACAAAGAGAAGAAGGTTTTGTTTCTATGAATTAGTTTAAGGTTAAATGGAGCTGCTTTTTTATGTCTTAAATAGATATTTTTTGATTATCTTAAAGTTATCATAAAAAAATTTGCTATTTACATTAAGCTTTAGTACTCTTGTTAACTTAAACATTAATTATCTTAAATATTATTAAGTTTTTAGAAGATAATACTAGTTTTGAGTAAAAATCCTAAGAAGAGTCATTGGTTTTCCCGAAGATATTGTTATAGATTTTTGAAAATTTTGTCAAGGAGTTTGAGGGGGATTTGAGTTATTTGTTTGTGGTAAATATCACTTAGTCTTTGTGCAAAATTAAACTAATTTTTTCAAAATTTGAATACATCGTTAAGCCTTTTAACATTAGCAGTTGTCAGTTAAACAGATCCATTTATACTTCTCTTAAGACTTAATGATGACTTTGATAGTGATAAGATGAACCAAAATTGTGACCATGACCCTCATGTGAATATTCTCCATGACTACTTTCTTCATGACTGTACTCGGGTTTATATTCTTCGGCTTCTCCTGTAGACTCGTGATGTTGATATTCCTCTTCATGTTTGTACTCTGGCTCTTCATGTTTGTACTCCTCATGTTGGAAATCCTCATGTTTGAACTCTTCATGACTGATCTCTTCCTCATGACCATGATGCTCTTCATGACCTTGAAGCTCTTCATGACCTTGAAGCTCTTCATGACCATGATGCTCTTCATGTCCATGATGCTCTTCATGACCTTGAAGCTCTTCATGACCATGATGTTCTTCATGACCATGATGCTCTTCATGATGTTCTTCATGTACTGGAATATGCTCATGATGTCCATGATGCTCATGGTGTTCATGCTCAACTTTCTTATGATGAAATTCTGGTTCCTTATAACTAATATGCTTCTCATGATATTCAGGCACATGTTTTTCAATATGAACTGGGACAGGTTTGTCATAGGGTACCTTAACGGGATAAGGAACATTTTTCTCAATCTTAACTGGGATTTCCTTGATGACGGGATAAGGAGCAGGAACCTTAATTTTAACTTCGTAAGGCACTGGTTTCTCAACATGAACAGGGACAGGACGATCATAAGGCACATGCACGGGTACAGGAATCTTTTTGATAACCGGCACTGGAACACGTTTCTCAACATGATAGGGCACTGGTTTGTGAACATGATAGGGTTTGGGAACATCATATGGTACCTTGACTGGATAATGCTCAATCTTCTCCACGGGATAAGGCTTATCAACATGAACCTTAACTTTAACGGGATAATGAACCTTCTTTTCCACCGGATAGGGGGCTGGAACATGAACCTTAACTGGGACATGTACTTTCTTTTCAACTGGATAGGGGGCTGGTACGTGAACCTTAACGGGCACTGGACGATCATAGGGTACATGCACAGGATAGCGTACCTCTTTCTCAACTGGATATGGCTTCTCCACTTCATAGGGAACCTTAACAATTTCCTTAACCTCATAGGGTATATGTTTGACCACAGGATAGGGTTTGGGTACCTTAACTTCATAGGGTACACGAACTTCCTTTTCGACGGGCACATGAACTATTTTCTCCACTGGATAGGGAGCGGGTACCTTTTTGATTATGGTTAAGGTCTTTTCCTCATGAATGGGATAGTGATGATGACCATGACCACCATGATGGTGGTGGTGGCCATGAAAGTCACCAAAATGGTGAAGACCTCTCTTGGGTTTGGCTGTATCTTCGGATTCCTTGCCATCAGCTGACTTTTCAGCTTCTTTGGCTTCGGGCTCTACTTTTTTCTCTTCGGCGCCAGCCGATTTCTTTTCATCTTCGGCTTGAGCATAGCTGATGGCCAGAAGTAAGACCACTCCAAAGAGGAATGTTGAACGCTAAAAGGGGAAGGCAAAAAAATGTAAATTTATTATATCAATAGGAACATTTTCAAAATTTTCTAGTTTATTTTATGAAATTTTTCAAAAATTTATTTTTTTTTATAGGAAATATTTGAAACAGTTATTATTTTTATAAGAAATTTTTCAAAAAATTCTTATTTTTATAGGATTTTTTTTTAAATTTCTTATTTTTGATGGAAATTTTTCAAAAATTTCTTACCTTTATAAAAAACTTTTCAAAAATTTCATATTTTTACAAGAAATATTCTAAAATTTCATATTTTTATAAGAAATTTTTCAAAAATTTCTTATTTTTATAGGAAATTTTTAAAAAAATTCATATTTTTACAAGAAATATTCTAAAATTTCATATTTTTATAAGAAATTTTTCAAAAATTTCATATTTTTGTAGGAAATTTTACAACAATTTCATATTTTTATTGGAAATTTTACAACAATTTCATATTTTTATAGAAAATTTTTTAAATATTTGATATTTTTATTGGAAATTTTTCAAAAATTTCATATTTTTATAGGAAATTTTTCAAAAATTTCCTTGTTTTATAGAAAAATTTTCAAAAATTTCCTATCAAAATAGGAAATTTTTGAAAAATTTCCTATTTTGATAGGAAATTTTTAAAAAATTTTCTATTTTTATAGGAAATTTTTCAAACAATTTCCTATTTTTGTAGGAAATTTTAAAAAAAATTTCTTATTTTTATAGGAAATTTTTCAAAAGTTTCCTATTTTTATGGGAAATTTTTCAAAAGTTTCCTATTTTTATAGGAAATTTTTCAAAAATTTCCTATTTTTATAGGAAATTTTTCAAAAATTTCCTATTTTTATAGGAAATTTTTCAAAAATTTCCTATTTTTATAGGAAATTTTTCAAATATTTCCTATTTTTATAAGAACATTTTTCAAAAATTTCCTATAAAAATAGGAAATTTTTAAAAAATTTCCTATTTGTATAGGAAAATTTTCAAAAAATTTTCAAAAATTTCCTATTCTTATGGGAAATTTTTCAAAAATTTCCTATTCTTATGGGAAATTTTTCAAAAATTTCCTATTCTTATAGGAAATTTTTCAAAAATTTCCTATTCTTATAAGAAATTTTTCAAAAGAATAGAAAATTTTTCAAAAATTTCCTATTTGTATAGAAAATTTTTCAAAAGTTTCCTATTCTTATAGTAAATTTTTCAAACATTTAATATTCTTATAGGAAATTTTTCAAAAATTTAATATCCTTATATGAAATTTTTCAAAAATTTCTTATTCTTATAGGAAATTTTTCAAAAATTTTCTATTCTTAAAGGAAATTTTTTAAAAGTTTCCTATTCTTATAGGAAATGTTTTAAAAATTTCCTATTCTTATAGGAAATTTTTTAAAAATTTCCTATTTTGATAGGATATTTTGCAGAAATTTCCTATTCTTATGGGAAATTTTTTAAAAATTTCCTATTTTTATAAAAAATTTTTCAAAAATTTCCTTTTCTTATAGTAAATTTTCCAAAAATTTCCTATTCTTATAGGAAATTTTTAAAAAATTTCCTATTCTTATAGGAAACTTTTCAAAAATTTCCTATTCTTAAAGGAAATTTCTTAAAAATTTCCTATTCTTATAAGAAATTTTTTTAAAATTTCCTATTTTGATAGGAAATTTTTTTAAAAATTTCCTATTTTGATAGGATATTTTGCAAAAATTTCCTGTACTTATAGAAAATTTTTCAAAAATTTCCTGTACTTATAAAAAATTTTTCAAAAATTTCCTATTCTTATAGCAAATTTTTTTTTTTAAATTTCCTATATTTATAGAAAATTTTTCAAAAATTTATTATTTGTATCAAAAAATGATCAAACTTTTCCTGATTTAAAGGAAATCTTGCAAAAATTTCCTTTTTTTATAGGAAGTTCTTTACAAATTTCTTATTTTTATAGAACATCTTTTCAATGTTTCTTTTTTTTTATAAGAAATTTTTCAAAAATTCCTTATTTTTATAGGAAATTTTTTAAAAATTTCTTATTTTTATTAGAAAATTTTCAAAAATTTCTTATTTTTTTTAAGAAATTTTCAAAAATTTTTAATTTTTTGAAGAAATTTTCAAATTTCCTTATTTATTTTAAGAAATTTTTGAATAATTTCTTATTTATTTAAGAAATTAAAAAAAAAATTCTTTCTTTTTCTATTTCATTTTTAGTTGTTTTTACCACTTTTGTTTGTTCACTCACCATCAACTTCATGGCGTTCAATTTTTTTTAGATAATTCTTATCTTTATGAGATTTTCGATATTTGAATCCTTTCTTCTTTAATCCCTGAAGCCAATTTTGTTGAGTTTATGAAGGTAATCCACAATCCTTTTTAAACAAGTACCGGCTTTTTGTAAAAAAAACACATGAAAGTAGAAAGAAAACAAAAGACTTAAGAAACAAACTTTTTTTGACTTAAAAATTTGAAATTTGTAAATAGTTTTCTTTAAAGTTAACACAATTTTTTTTTATAAAACAAGGACAATTTTTCTTAAATTTTCTATATTTCTTTTAAAGAATTTTCTTATTACTTTTAACATCCAAGCCGCACGCTTATTTAAAGGAATGCACGTTTTAGGTTAAAAAGAAAACTCTAAGCTTTTGCTGTTTTAGCTGTGTCTAGCTACACAATAAACAAATTAATGATATCGATTCAACAACTAGCTGCTAGTTTTATACTCTTTAACTTTAGCTTTTTGATAGTAGAGACAAGCAAATACAATTTGTATTATTTAATAAGACGAAAGTAAAATGAAGCAGCTCAAATTGCTGCACAACAATCAAGGCAGCAACATAATGAAACATCCAATCCAATACTTTATTGTAATAAATATCTAAAACAAATTTTGCATTTAGTTTGAAAAAAAAAACAAAATAATAAAACATTTCACCCCAACCAAAAATATTATTAGCTCTTTAAAAATTATTATTTAAACAAAACTCTTATTCAACAGCTCCTCTCTAGCGAATCTAATACACACATTTTACATTCATACAATCGAAAAAGATCTTACCTTTACTTTCGGCTGTTACATTCTCTTTATTTCTTTCAAATTAAACACGAAAAAAATACAAAACCAAATTTCTTCATTTGAATTTTATACTTCCGTTGGTCTGTTGGGTTTCGCCGTTTGCTTTTTCTTGATTTTCCATCTCATTATGATAAAACTTTGAAAATGAAAAACCATTATTGTCTTTTTTAATTGTAAGGTGTAGAGTTTTGTTTTCCTCTTAGATTTCATTTGAGTTTCAATTCACTTTTATTTTGCTCTCCACACACAACAAACAAAAGACTTAAGCAACAAACATTATTTTCAAAGTTCTGGCCAAGTCAGTTCATTATTATCTTCTGGTCTGAGATACGAGTATCCAACTGTGCGGCATCAGCTGTGTAATTTAA
Organism: Stomorhina lunata; assembly: GCA_933228675.1. Lineage (NCBI taxonomy): Eukaryota > Metazoa > Arthropoda > Insecta > Diptera > Rhiniidae > Stomorhina > Stomorhina lunata. The sequence continues at coordinate 11,782,561 of OW121741.1, forward strand.
GTAGATGTTGCTGCTGTTTTAATATTGCAACAAAGATGTTGTAACACTAACCAACAACGGCATTAACAACATTACCAACGGCATTAACTGGTTTTGTTTGCCAAAGTCTATTTGTTCGACAATGACTTTTGCTTTTTCATTTCCTAGATTTGTTTGATTTTGTGTTTGTCTTTGCCTTTGTCTTTTCTTTGCTTGCGCGAATATTTTTCTTTTTTTTTGTAATTTTCTAGGAAAGTTTTATCTTGAGTTATAATAAAATTAAGTCACTATAATTAAAATTTTCACTTGAATTATTTTTACTGAAATAAAAATCACTATTTGAATTATTTCTTCAAGATAACTTGTCTTATCTATTTTTAGTGATTTGAATTAGGTGAGAAACAATTTTCTGAAATTATAGAGAAAATCCCAAAATTCACTGAATATATTCGTAATTCATAAAAACTTACCACAAAGATTCATCAAAAATATAAGTTTAAAGCAGGAAGATATTTACATAAACAACCTGAAAGAAATCGATGTTTTGACAAAATATTTGAAAATGTTGTAAGATTTAAAAAAAATTGATATTGGAAAAAAACATTAAAATAAAAATAATTTAAAAAACTCAAATATTATTCCTCAAAAATTATAAAAAAAAAACTTACAAAAACTACAATATTTTCTAATTATAATAAACAATTCATGGAAAAAAACCTTAAAATGTTGTTGAGGCAAGTATTTATCGATATGATTCTACAATCGTCATCAGGTGGAGTATCCCGGATTCTTAACAAAATTACTCATATACCCTTATTTTTAAACACATGATGTACGAATTATGTTTTGAAAAATAAAACGTCATCCCTTGTCTTAAGTCAGTAATACATGTCTCGAACCAGAGGTACTATCCTGTCGAGACCCATGTCATATCACCTAGGCCTCCGAAAAAATATGAATCCAGCGTTAGTTTTCCACATGTATGTACGTCAGAATAGGATAGAGTCAGTGAAGATGTTTAAAGCATTTGTCTTCATTATCCATATAGTAACGTTAACGCCAATAGCATGACTTTCAAATAGCGAGTTTTCTTTTCTAACTCCAAGAAGAAAAAGAAGTTAAACATCGGACGATAATAGTAACAACAAGCAGTGAAACATAAAATAGGTCCGAGTTTTCCTAAGAGTTTTGCTCGGCTTCCACAAAAGATGGAAACGAAACTATTAAGTTATTATATTGAGAAATAAGCTCAAATCCGAATATTTAATTTACAAAAGATATGATGTCGGTCTTAGAACTTTGACAAAGACTAAGATATAGATCAAGAAATAGACTAAGACATACATAAAAAAAGAGTAAGACTTAGACTTAAATATAGACTAAGACAGACCAAGACATAGACTTAGATATAGACTAAGACATAGACTAAGACATAGACTAAGACATAGACTAAGACATAGACTAAGACATAGATTAAGACATAGACTAAGACAGAAACTAAGGCATAGACTTAGACATAGACTAAGACAAAGACTAATATATAGACTAAGACATATACTAACCCATAGGATAAGACATAGCCTAAGACATAGAATAAGACATAGACTAAGAGATGAACTAAGACATAGACTAAGACATGGACATAGACTAAGACATAGACTAAGACATAGACTAAGACATAGACTAAGACATAGACTAAGACATAGACTAAGACATAGACTAAGACATAGACTAAGACATAGACTAAGACATAGACTAAGACATAGACTAAGACATAGACTAAGACATAGACTAAGACATAGACTAAGACATAGACTAAGACATAGACTAAGACATAGACTAAGACATAGACTAAGACATAGACTAAGACATAGACTAAGACATAGACTAAGACATAGACTAAGACATAGACTAAGACATAGACATAAGACAAAGGCATAGACTACGACATAGCCTAAGACATAGATTAAGAAATAGACTAAGTCGTAGACTAAAAAATAAGAATTTTCTATAAAAATATAAAATTTTTGAAAAATTTCCTATAAAAATATGAAATTTTTGAAAAATTTCCTATAAAAATTGAAAATTTTTAAAAAATTTCCTGTAAAAATGGAGAATTTTTGAAAAATTTCCTATAAAAATGAAAAATGTTTGAAAAATTTCCTCTAAAAATAGGAAATTTTTGAAAAACTTCCTATAAAAATAGGAAATTTTTGAAAAATTTCCTATAAAAATAGGAAATTCTTTTCCTATAAAAATAGGAAATTTTTTTCCTATAAAAATAGGAAATTTTTGAAAAATTTCCTATAAAAATAGGAAATTTTTGAAAAATTTCCTATAAAAATAGGAAATTTTTGAAAAATTTCCTATAAAAATAGGAAATTTTTGAAAAATTTCCTATAAAAATAGGAAATTTTTGAAAAATTTCCTATAAAAATAGGAAATTTTTGAAAAATTTCCTATAAAAATAGGAAATTTTTGAAAAATTTCCTATAAAAATAGGAAATTTTTGAAAAATTTCCTATAAAAATAGGAAATTTTTGAAAAATTTCCTATAAAAATAGGAAATTTTTGAAAAATTTCCTATAAAAATAGGAAATTTTTGAAAAATTTCCTATAAAAATAGGAAATTTTTGAAAAATTTCCTATAAAAATAGGAAATTTTTGAAAAATTTCCTATAAAAATAGGAAATTTTTGAAAAATTTCCTATAAAAATAGGAAATTTTTGAAAAATTTCCTATAAAAATAGGAAATTTTTGAAAAATTTCCTATAAAAATAGGAAATTTTTGAAAAATTTCCTATAAAAATAGGAAATTTTTGAAAAATTTCCTATAAAAATAGGAAATTTTTGAAAAATTTCCTATAAAAATAGGAAATTTTTGAAAAATTTCCTATAAAAATAGGAAATTTTTGAAAAATTTCCTATAAAAATAGGAAATTTTTGAAAAATTTCCTATAAAAATAGGAAATTTTTGAAAAATTTCCTATAAAAATAGGAAATTTTTGAAAAATTTCCTATAAAAATAGGAAATTTTTGAAAAATTTCCTATAAAAATAGGAAATTTTTGAAAAATTTCCTATAAAAATAGGAAATTTTTGAAAAATTTCCTATAAAAATAGGGAATTTTTGAAAAATTTCCTATAAAAATAGGAAATTTTTGAAAAATTTCCTATAAAAATAGGAAATTTTTGAAAAATTTCCTATAAAAATAGGAAATTTTTGAAAAATTTCCTATAAAAATAGGAAATTTTTGAAAAATTTCCTATAAAAATAGGAAATTTTTGAAAAATTTCCTATAAAAATAGGAAATTTTTGAAAAATTTCCTATAAAAATAGGAAATTTTTGAAAAATTTCCTATAAAAATAGGAAATTTTTGAGAAATTTCCTATAAAGATTATAATTTTTTGAAAAGTTTTCTATAAAACTGACAATTTTTTGAAAAATAAGAAATTTTGAAAAATTTCCTATAAAAATAAAAAATTTTGGAAAATTTTCTATAAAAATAAGAAAATTTTGAAAATTTTCCTATAAAAATAAGAAAATTTTGAAAAATTTCTTGTAAAAATAATAAATTTTTGAAAAATATCTTGTAAAAATAAAAAAATTTCCTATGAAGTTAAAAAAATTTTGAAAAAACATTTTTAAATTTTAAAATAAGAATTTTTTTTTAAAATTTCCTATCAAAATCAAAAAATTTAAAAAAATTTCATTTAGAAAATAAGAAATTCTTGGAAACTTTCCTAAAAAAACAAGAAATGTTTGAAAAATTTCCTATTAAAATAAGAAATTAAAAAAAATCCTACAAAAGTAAGAAAATTTTGAAATTATTTCTATAAAAAACATTTTGAGAAATTTTTTATATAAATCAGAAATTTTTCTAAAATTTCCTATAAAAATAAGAAATTTTTGAAAAATTTACAGTAAAAATAAGAAATTTTTGAAAAATTTACAATAAAAATAAGAAATTTTTGAAAAATTTCCTATAAAAATAAAAATTTTTTGAAAAATTTCCTTTAAAAATAAGAAAATTTTGAAAGTGTTCTTACAAAATTAAGAAATTCTTAAAAAAATTTAATATAAAAAAAGACATTTTTGAAAAAATTCTTATAAAGTTGAAGAAGAATTTTAAAAAATTTTCTAAAAAAAGAAATTTTGGAAAAATTTCCTATAAAAAAAAGAAATTTTGGAAAAATTTTCTATAAAAAAAAGAAATTATTGAAAAATTACCTACGTGAGGTCAAATTTTCGATCGATTACCCAATATCCTCAATATTTTATTTTCTCAATCTTTTAGTAAATTTTATTTAAACGTTATTAGTAAGTAATTGCTAAAAAATCGTTTTAGGCTATTAAAATATTTTGTTTGGAAAAAAAATAATAGTTTTATTGGATGGTCTTTAGATGACCTTGAGTTTTGAGAGACTGCAGGCCTCACATTCGATTTCTTTCTATCTTGTGGCTTCAAAAATTAAGACGTCTTTATATTAAGTTCAATAGCAGTTTTTGATGAGTAGTAGGTAGACCTTTTTAAAAAGTGGCCTTAGAATTAATTTTGATTGATAATTTTGTCGATTCTTTTGTAAATTTTGATACTATTGATATTTTTGATTTTTTTGATTCTACCGATTCTTTTAATTTAAAAGTGTCAATAGAATTACAAAGATGAACTTTATTTGTCTAATCTTGATGGATGTTACAATATTTTTTGTTTAAAAGACATCATTTATGCAAAATAGATTCTATATTTTTAAACTAACCTTTAACTTGTAACAAGTGATAAAGACTTGTGAAAAAAAGTGTCGTCGATAGAACTGGAAAAGACCGCTTATATCAAAAAAGGCAAATTACAAACAAATAACAAAATTAAGTAAAGATTATCTTAATCAGTCTACACGTGTTGGCAAATGTTCCATAAATTATTTGTTTTTATTTTGTTTATCAATGACTTTTAGGCCTATTTCCCTAACAAAAACCCGGTTTATATTTGATATTTATAAGCAAGTTCTTCCCAGATTGTTGACGATATTTTGATTCATTTTTTTGATCGTTGATACAAATGATGTCTACGTTTTGGTTGAACTTTATATTTAAAGACAAATTACAATATCATCGACTTCTTTGATTCTTTTTCATTCAATTTGAAGAGATTATAAATCAAAAAACTAATAATAAAATAAGTATGTTAATTTGGGGCATTGTCTGGGGTCTTATGCGTTTTAAAAACATTTTTTTTTTCATATAGAAAAATATATTAAGTTTTGAATAAAATTTTAGTATTCAATAAAATTCGGCATCCAATAAAATATAATCTAGTCTTAGCTTTAATATTAAAATAAACCTCAAATAATCTCTTTGCATAGATTATTGTCTAAAATTTATAAATAAAATTTTTTATATAAAAATAAACTACTTATCATAAACGTTTCTTTCTTTAACAAAAAAATGATAAATTATAAATTTGACACAATTATGCTGAATTTCTTTTGTCTTCATAGTTTTTGTTTTTAACCCTAACTCTCAATATTTTTAGCCTTCAGAGTCGAAAAAGATGAAAACATTAAATTAGTCATATTAAATCAAGTCGATCTTATAGTTAAGGAATAATTAAATAATTGTTTGATGATTATAATTACTAGTATAATCTAATAAACTTTAGTATAAATTAATTACCCAAATGTGATGGTTTAATTGATTTAAAAGTGTTTTGAATATAATTCAATTTAAAGTGTGATTTGTTTATACAATAAAGTGTTAAATAGTTAATAAAATAAAGTTTTATTAATTCCATCTGTCATTTGTCTTGTCTTAAAAAAGAACCTTCAATAAATTGAAAAGATTCAATTCAAAAGGTGGCCATTAAGCAGCAACTGAAAATAATATAAAAGTTAAATTTTTTTAAAATGCATATTTAAAAGAATTGGTGGTCTATTGAGATTGTTATCCATTTGGATTATTTTTTGGAAAAAATTTTTCTAACAAAAAATTGTATGTGAAAAATTTTCTACCAAAAGTTTTTATATGAAAAAAATTTTCATAAAAAAAAATTTTTATATGAAAAATTTTCATAAAAAAATTTTTATATGAAAAATTTTCATAAAAAAATTTTTATATGAAAAATTTATAAAAAAAAATTTTATATGAAACATTTTCTAACAAAAATTTGTATATAAAAAATTGTCTATTAAAAATGTTTATTTGAAAAATTTTCTATAAAAGATTTTTGCATAAAAACTTTTTATAGAAAATATTTTGTACAAAAATTTTCTATAAAAAATTTGTAAAAAAATTTTTTATAAAAAATTTTATATGAAAAATTATCAATAAAAAATTTTTATATAAAAAATTTTCTATTAAAAATTTTGTATGAAAAATTTTCTACCAAAAGTTTTTATATGAAACATTTTCTATTTTATAATATTTTTATTTTCTATAAAAATATTAAAAATGAATAATTTTTTTATGAAAAATGTTAATATAAATTAATTTCTATAAAACAATTTTATATAAAAATCATATCATAAAAAGAATCATCGAAATAATTATAAAAGTTTTTATATGAAAAATAAACAATTTTATATGGAAAATTTTTTACCAAAAAATTATTATATGAAAACTTAAAAAAATTATATAAAAAATTTTCTATTAAAAATTTAATATGAACAATTTTCTATAAAAAATTTTTATGTGAAAAATTTTCTATAAAAATTTTTTATGTGAAATATTTTCTATAAAAATTTTTTATATGAAAAATTGTCTATAAAAATTTTTTTAGATGAAAAATTGTCTATAAAAAATTTTTATATGAAAAATTTTCTATAAAAAATTTGTATATGATAAATTTTCTAAAAAAGAACTTTATATGAAAAAATTAGATAACATATTGTTATAAACAAATTTTTTGGTCAAAAATTTTTATATGAAAAAGTTTTCACCAAAAATTTTTTACGAAAAATTTTCTAAAAGAAAAATTTTATATGAAAAATTTTCTACCAAAAATTTTTTTATAAACAAATTTTCACCAAAATCTTTAAGTGAAAACTTTTCTATAAAAAATTGTATATGAACAATTATCTACCAAAAATTTTTTGTATAAAAAAATTTTCACCAAAAACTTTAAATGAAAAATTTTCTAAAAATAAAAGTTTTATATGAAAAATTTTCTAAAAATAAAAATTTTATATGAAAAATTTTCTATAAAAAATTTTATATGAAAAATTTTCTACCAAAAACTTTTATATGAAAAATTAAAAAAAAAAATTTTATATAAAAAATTTTGTATTAAAAATTTTTTATAAAAAATTTTTATATGAAAAATTTTCCATAAAAAATTTTTAAATAAAAAAATTTTCTATAAACAAGATTTATGTGAAAAATTTTCTATAATATGAAAAATTTTCTATAAAAATTTTTATATGAAAAATTAAAAAAAAATTTAAAATGAAAAATTAAAAAAAAAAATTTTATATGAAAAATTTTCTACCACAATTGGTTTTATACAAAATCTTATAACGAAAATTTTTATATAAAAAAAATTTTATAAAAAATTTTGATATAAAAAATGTTGAAAAATGTGAAAAATTTTCTATAAAAAAATTTTATATCAAAAATTTTTTATAAAAAATATTTATATGAAAAATTTTCTATAAAAAAATTTTATATGAAAAATTTTCTATAAAAAAATTTTATATGAAAAATTTTCTATAAAAAATTTTTATATGAAAAATTTTCTATAAAAAATTTTTATATGAAAAATTTTCTATAAAAAAATTTTTATATGAAAAATTTTTTATAAAAAAATGTTATATGAAAAATTTTTTATAAAAAAATTTTATATGAAAAATTTTCTATAAAAAATTTTTATATGAAAAATTTTCAATTAAAAAATTTTTATATGAAAAATTTTCTATAAAAAAATTTTATATGCAAAATTTTCTATAAAAAATTTTTATATGAAAAAATTTTTAAATGAAAAATTTTCTAGAAAATTTTTCATATAAAATTTTTTTATAAACAATTTTTGTATAAAAAATTTTTCATATAAAAATTTGTTATAGAAAATTTTTTGAAGAAAGTTATCTATAAGAAAAATTTTTCATATACAAATTTTTATAAATAATTTTGGTAGAAAATTTTTCATAAAAAAATTTTTATATAAAAATTTTTTTATACAAAAAATTTTGGTCAAAAGTTTTTCATATCAAAAATTTTTTATAAAGATTTTTCATACAAAAATTTTTGTTAGAAAATTGAAATGAAAAATTTTTATATATAAAATGTTCAACCAAAAATGTTTTTATAAAAAAATTTTTACCAAAATTTTTTTATTAAAAATTTTTTTATGATAAATTTTCTTCCAAAAATTTTTGTATGAAAAGATTTTGATCACAAATTTTCCAAAAAAATATATTTATGAAAAATTTTCAATAAAAAATTTTTATATGAAAAATTTTCAAAAAAATTTTTATACGAAAAATTTTCTTTCAAAAATTTTTATATGAAAAATTTTCTTTAAAAAATTTTTATATTTAAAATTTTCTATAAGCAATTTTTATATAAAAAATTAAAAATTGAAAAATTTGCTATAAAAAATTTTTATATAAAAAATTTCCTACCAAAAACTTTTTATGAAGAATTTTCTGCCAAACATTTTTACCAAAATTTTTATATGAAAACTTTTCAACCAAAAATTTTGATATGAAAAATTTTCTATAAAAAAATTTGATATGATCTATAAAAAATTTTTATTTGGAAAATTTTTGCATAAAAAATTTTCTATTTGTATATGAAAAATTTTTTATCAATATTATTTTTATAAAATTTTCTACTAAAAATTTTTTATAAGGAATTTTCTACCAAAAATTTTTATATGAAAAATTTTCTACCAAAATTGTCTTTAAAAATTTTTTATATACATTTTTTTTTTTAAATTTTGATATAAAAAATTCTTCTTAAAATAAAAAAATATTGAAAAATTTTTGAAAATTTTCTGTAAACAAGAAGGCCATATTTGTGTGACAAGGGAATCATCAAAAACACTCTCCATTTGGCCAATATTGATTTAGATCAACTATAAAAACAAAATTTCCAATTAATTTAAAGAAGTTTCTAAAAACTAATCTATACATTTAAAAAATCTTCATAAAAATAGGAAATTTATTTGACTAAGGAAATGCAATCGAACATGAAGTAACTGATTTTCTCTTACTTTATATCTTTATCCGCTAAAAAGATTTTTGGCAAGTACTTTTATTTATGAAGAAAGTTATTTATAAAAAGCTTTGAACAAAATTGATATTGATTGAACATTGTTTCAATAAAGCTTTTTTCCTAAAGAAATTTTTAGTAGACAATTTTTGTTAACAGAATTTTTGTTTGTATAAGCTTACAATAAGCTTACAAAAGCTTTTTATAAACTGTATTTTTTTTTAATTTGCATAAACTTTGTCTAGATAAAACATTTTAGAGGAACTTTTCAATGAAATTTTCAAAATATTTTTTTTTTAAAGCTTATTTAAAGCAGCATCTTTATGATCTTTTTTAATAGTTTCCCTGTGATTCACATTTCTTAAAAGATTTTTTCAATGAAGCTTTTGTATTCTTTGTTAACTTTTTTAAAAAAGCGTTTTTTCTGCTTTTTTTCAAGAAGGCTCTTGATTTACATTTAAAAAAAAATAAGCTTTTTTAAGAAAGTTTTTTTCAACAAGCATTTTTTAAAGCTTTTTCAGCTTTTTTTCAAAAAACCTTTGCTTTCAATAATAGCTATTTTTAAATAGATTTTTTCAATAAAGCTTTTGTATTATGTGAGCTTCTTTGAGAAAGTCTTTTCATCAAGTTTTTTTGTGAGAAGCTGCTTTTGCATTCTGTCAATGTTTTTAAGACAGCTTTTTTCAAAAAGCTTTTGATTTACATTATCTAAAATAATAAGCTTTTGCATTATATGAGCTTTTTTAAGGAAGCTTTTTTCAACAAGCTTATCTTAATAAGCTTGTTGAAAAAAACTTCCTTAAAAAAGCTTATTTTAATAAGCTTGTTGAAAAAAGCTTCCTTAAAAAAGCTCATATAATGCAAAAGCTTATTGTTTTAGATAATGTAAATCAAGAGCTTTTTGAAAAAAGCTGTCTTAAAAACATTGACAGAATGCAAAAGCAGCTTTTTTCAAAAAACCTTTTTTTTTCAATAATAGCAATATTTTAATAGATTTTGTCAGTGATGCTTTTGTATTCTGTGAGCTTTTTTAAGAAAGCTTTTTCAACAAACTTTTCTGCGTATTTAAGAAAGCTTTTTTTAAAAAGCATTTGATTTACATTATCTAAAAAGCTTTTGTATTATATGTATGTGCTTTTAAGGAAAGCTTTTTTCAACAAGCTTTCTTGTGAGCTTTTTTAAGCTTATTTCAAAGAATCTCTTGATTTCAATTTTCCAAAAAAATAAAACTCCTTTAATTTTTGTTTGTGTTTTTTAATCTCAATTTCTTGAATTATTTATTTATTTTATAATACATTCTTCTACGTCTTCGTCTTCTCATTTTGTTTTCACAATTACAAAAATTAAAAAATATTTGGTAAAATAGAAATTTATTTTTTAAATATAAAGTATAAAAAAAGATCAAGTGTTTCGTTGTATAGTTAAATTTTTCATTTGCTTCTTTTGTATGTTCATAACTAAAAATGATGATGATCAATAAATTTGTTTATAAAAATTTACTTACAATTATTTAATAAAAAAAAAATGAACTATACATAAAAAACATTAAAAATTATAATTATATAAAGAAGTAAAGTTTATAATTATTTTAAGCTAATAAATAGCTAAACTAAGCTAAGAAAATATTTATAACAATTGCTTAAACCTGGGATGAGGCTTTTCTTTTTTTTTATTAAAGTTTAGGCAATTTAAAGTTTTTTAAATTATTTATACGAGTATAAAATTTTTAACTTAAAAAGACTTAAAAATTCTTTTAAAAATTTTAATATTAGTGTGTAATATTTTTGGAACACCTAAGATCACTGGACGTCATCAGGAGCAGATAAACTACGTTTTTCAAAATTTTTTTGTCACTTAAACCATAACTTGCTTAAGCTTTTTTCCTTTTAACACGGAGGAAGAGGAGGAGCTTTTAAAGTGTCACAGGCTGAGTTGTAGGGAGCCTTGAAAAAAAGAGAAGAAGGTTGGTTTCGGTTTCTTTATATTTCTCTAACGCTGTTTTATCCACCAAATTTGTATCGAAGATGATGACATTATTTTTTTGTTTCGTTTTTTTAAATTTTCAATTTTTTTTTTATATTTTTTTAGAAATATTTAACATTTGCTATAAAAAATTTATGGCTTATAAGCTAAATTTATAAAAAAAAAGTTTTAATATAAAAATTAAAAAAAGTATATGTTATAACAAGGGCGAGAATGGGTTAAATTTTTAAGGGTTTGCGTAAATGATTCATGATAAACTATTGTCTTTCTAGTATAACAAAAAAAAAAAATGGTTAAAATGTTAACGAAAAGGAGAGGTTTGCCAAAATAAGCCAAAAAATTTAGGGTTTACTTTTTTTAGATTTTTTTGAAATCGACGAAATTTTAAAGATTTTTATAAAATATGTCTAGTTATTAAATTTATGTTGTCAAACTAATCACATCGTTAATCCATTAAACGTAAGCCTTTTTTCATTCTTTCGTTATATTCTCTTTAACACTCTCGCTTTTCGCCATTTTTCTTAGCTTTCTCTTAATATTCACATTTTTCTCTTTTTGTCTCTATCTCTCGTTTATACAAACTGTCTCTCAATACCAATCACATAATATCATCACATTAATCAAGCTCTGAAGTTCTTTCTCGGTCACTTTTTCTCAAACTAAACTCTATTACTTAATAATTTTTGGAAGATCTCTCAGTCATGGGTCTCTTGATTAGTGATGCTGTAAAGGGAGAAAAAAAAAGAGAAAAAAATTCATATTAGTTAAAACTGTTACTTAGTAATGACCATGATAAGAATGTGAAAAATCGTGGCTATGTTGCACCTCATGTCCTTCATGATGATATTCCTCATGATGATGTGCGGGCTCATGATGATGTTCATGTTCGATTTTCTTGTAATGGAATTCGGGTTCCTTGTAGCTGATATGTTTTTCATGGTATTCGGGTACATGTTTCTCGATATGAACAGCCACGGGTTTTTCCACTGGTACCTTGACGGGATAGGGTACATGTTTCTCGATTTTAACTGGGATTTCCTTGACAACGGGATAGGGGGCTGGGACATGAACCTTGACTTCATAGGGTACTGGTTTCTCAACATGTACTGGAACAGGACGATCATAGGGCACATGTACGGGAACAGGAACCTTCTTGATAACTGGTACTGGTACAGGTTTTTCAACATGATAAGGCACTGGTTTATCCACATGATAGGGTACTGGCTTATCCACATGCACTTTAACGGGATAGTGTACCACCTTTTCAACGGGATAGGGCTTATCAACATGTACATGCACCTTAACAGGTACATGGACTTTCTTTTCCACTGGATAAGGAGCGGGCACATGAACCTTAACGGGCACATGAACCTTCTTCTCAACTGGATATGGTGCTGGTACGTGAACCTTAACGGGCACTGGACGATCATAGGGCACATGTACGGGATAGGGGATTTTCTTTTCAACTGGATAAGGAGCTGGCACTTCATAGGGTACCTTAACAATTTCCTTTACCTCATAAGGTACATGCTTGACCACGGGATAGGGTTTGGGCACTTTCACCTTAATGGGCACATGAACCTCTTTTTCGACGGGCACATGAACATGCTTGACGACGGGATAGGGCTCAGGTACTTTTTTGATAATTGTTAAGGTTTTCTCCTCATGAACGGGCAAATGATGATGATGATAGTCTTCGTAGTGATGGAGGCCACGTTTGGTTTTGGTGGTCTCATCGGCTGACTTTTCAGCTTCCTCAGCTTTGGGTTCGACTTTTTTCTCTTCAGCTCCGGCAACTTGCTTTTCTTCTTCGGCACGTGCGAAGGTGGTGGCTACGAGCAGAACCACCGCGAGCAGATAGGCTGTTCGCTGTGGAAGAGAATGAATTGAGAAATTTAATATAAAATGTTGAGATAGAAGTAAATATATTTAAATCTTGTTTTGAAATATTAAGTTTTGGTAAATTTTGGTATAAACATCAAGAAAAGCTAGTAAGTCTCTGACATTAAATTTATTAAAGACTTTGAACTTAGCATTAGGAATCGTTATGATACCAATTCCAGAGTAAGTCTCTGACATTTTATTAAAGACTTTGAACTTCACATTAGGAATCGTTATGATACCAATTCCAGAGACCAACTAATAAGTCAAAAATATTGAATTTAATCCTTTTATTTTTATGGCAATCAAAATTCAAAGTCATTTTGTAGTTTCTAGGTTTTTGTAGGTCATTGACGAAAGAGTTACTTAGACGCCAATACTTTTTCAAATGAAAAGTTATGGAATCCAGAAAAACTTGTGAAAATTAAGAAGATTTTGTTTACTTTGATAATTAATTTTAATTTTTATCAAAATCTTTAACATTTGTAAGAGGAACGATATGGAATTTCGTGAAACACTGCTAGAAAGTGAAGAATAATCCATGATTTTAGGGAAAATTACTCTTAAATGTAAGCAAATATTGATCGGAGTAAAGTTTTCATCAATTGCTCTAAATTTCTAAGAGGAACGATATGGAATTTTGTGAAACACTGTTAAAAAGTGAAGAATAATATATGATTTTAGTAAACATTAGGCTTAAACATAAGTAAATGTTGATTTGGGTAAAACATTTGCTAAAGAAACTATATTTGTTAAAAGAACGGTATGGAATAACATGAAACACTAACGAAATGTTAATAAATTTATACAAAACAAAAAAAAAAAAAAAAGAAAAATTTTCATCAATTGTTGCTAAATTTGTAAGTGGAACGATATGGAATTTTGTGAAACACTGTTTAAAAGTGAAGAATAATTCATGATTTTAGTGAAAATTAATCGTAAATATAAACAAATGTCGATTTGATTTAAAAATTATGATGAAGCAACTAATTTTTTATAGGAACGTTATGGAATAATATGAAACACTAACGAAATATTAATAAATTGTACAAAACTTCAAACCATGCATACAAATGAGAAAAAAGTTAAAATTTTCATCAATTGTTGTTTAATTTGTAAGTGGAACAATATGGAATTTTGTGAAACACTATTAAAAAAATGTAGAATAATTCATGATTTTAGTAAAAATTACTCTAAAACATTAACAGATTTTGATTTAAATTAAGTATTATCCTACAGAGACCATATTTGTTGAAGGAACTGCATGGAATGATATGAAACACAAATGGCATTGAATAATATAGAACACTAAATAATTTTAAATAAATTTGTACATAATTTAAAAAATTCATACAAATGGCAAACAAATTAAAGTTTTTATTTGTTATTGCAAAATTTGTTAAAGGAACGATATGGAATCATATGAAACTATGTTCAAAAGTGATGAAAACTACGTAATTAAATAAAATTTCACTTAATTGTAAACTTGAGTTTATTTGTATACAATATTTTGCAAAATCATTTAAATTTGTATAAGGAACGATATGGAATTGGGCAAAACACTAACAAAAAGTGTATAAACTTATTAACAGACTTCAAACTTTACATAAATGTGACAAAGTATTACAAATTTTTATTAAAATATAAAATTTGAATAAGGAACTATATGGAATTTAGTGAAACAAGATTCAAAAGTAAAAATAATCTCCATAACTTTTGTAAAAATTATTCTCAAGCACAAACAAATGATTATTTGTATAAAAAATTTAGTAAAATTAGTAAAATTTGAATAGGAACGATATGGAATAATATGAAACACCATTAAATTGACACGAAATGAAGTAATTTTAAATAATGGATTAATAAAAAGAAAAAATCTACCAAACACAGAGAAAAAATTTAAAAATTGTGTGAATTTAAATGCATTGGAACGATATGGAATTTAGTGACATACCAAATTAAACATTAAAATACTAATTTTTTGGTATTTAATTGAAGAACTAATAAAAAATAAAAGCTTTTTATAAAATAAGAGCATTAAAGAAATCAAGCCAAAAACATTTGATTTGGTTAAACCAGCACTTAATATGATTGGAAATATAAAAATTTGTGAAGGTTTTTTATATTGTAGGTAGTGAAACAGAATGGAATCTTGTGAAACAGAGTTAAAATTAAAATAGAATATATAAAATAATAGTATAACTATATTTAGTAAAATTAGTAACTAGTAGTAAGTAACTAACTAGTTTATTCATAATAAATCCAATCAGGTGAAAAGGAACGAAATGGAATTTTGTGAAACATCACAAATAGTAGAAAAATGTAGGGTTTAAAGAAAAAGAAATAAAAAACAATAAAAATATGAATTTTACTTTAAAATTTGTGCAAAAAATGGTTGCAATCAATGAGGAACGAAATGGAATAGTGTGAAACATTTATGAAAAGTTAAAAGACAAATGAATTTTAATATTAAAATATGTTAAATTTATAAAATTTATACAAAATATTACCATTTATCTGATGGAACGATTTGGAATTTAGTGAAACACACATTAATAAAAACAAAAGTGACTGATTTAAATTACATAATTCTCAAATTGAAAGATATTAATCAAAATTTTACAGAATCTTTAATTAGTTTGTAGTTTTTCAAAGGAACGATATGGAATCTAGTGAAACAGATACTAAACTTACACTAATTTATGATTTCTAAGCAAACTTTTTATGAAAATATTTTTATTTTTATGTAAATTTAAGTATTTTTACTGCTTTTTACATCTTTACCGATGGCATTTGGTAATCGGCTTAAAGCCATTAAGGCGTGTCATGTTAATTTGCATTAATAAAGAGTTTTGTAATTTCGTTTTTGTAAGCTATGATTTTTTATTGCCTCTGTAATGAGCTAAACTAACGACATGTTTTTAAGACAATTAAACAATTTATGAAGTGGTTAACCAGAAATTAGGTAACATAATAACTATTAATATATGAACTAGTTAAATAATGACTTTTATTGTGGAAGAAATGAAAAAAATATGAAATAAGAAATAAAATTAAATTAAAAAAAATATATATTACTAAATTTTCATATGAAAAAATAATTTTTTGTAGAAATTTTAATTTTTAAGAGAGAAACACACGCAAAAAGAAGGAAACTTTTTAGATTTTATTTAAAATAGCTCAGAATGAAAATTTTTAATAATATTAATGTTAATTTATTTTGAAAAATTTTAAATTCCGCTTTATTTGTAAACGGAACGAAATGGACAAGGATGAAACATTTTCAAAAGTGAAGAAATTTGTATAAAAATTACAAATAAAACATACAAGTTATAAAATATTTAAAATTTTCAGCAATTGCTGCTTTATTTGGAAGAGGAACGATATGGAATTTTGTGAAACACGGTTTAAAAGTATAGAAAAATCCATGATTTTAGTAATTATTGAAATGAACACAAATATATATTAATTTGTGTTAAATGTTTTGCAAATGCAGCTAAATTTGAAAGAGGAACGGTTTGGAATAATATGGAACACTAGCAAAATGTCATAAAAGGTAGTAATTTTAAAAAAAGAACAACTTCAAAAGTGAAAATATTCCATAAAAAGAAAAAATTGAAAACACAAATGGATTTAAATGCATTGGAACGATATGGAATTAAGTGAAATATCAGAAATCAAAGTAAAAATTTTGAAAATTTTGATTTTAGTGAAGAAATGTTAAATACGAAAAAACGAAATACAAGATATGTAAATTATATAATAATTTAATGCATTTGATTAAGGGAAATGGTTTGGAATTAAATGAAACATTCAACATTTAACTTACTTGAAAAAAAGAATGAAACGTTTCAAATAATAATAAATATTTGAAGAAATAGTAAATTTTTAATAATACAATGATTTGAGAAAAGGGGGAATGAAATGGGATTTTGTGAAATGCGAAGAAAATATGAAAAAAATGATTAATTTTCTCGAAGAAATTGTTACAACGTAAATAAAGCAATACAAAATGTGGGAAATGTATGCTAATTTCATGCATTTGATAATGGGGAATGATTTGGAATTAAAAGAAACATTCAACAATTAAAGCAAAAATTCTTGGGGAAAAGGAAGATTTTTTGAAATAAAGAATATTTCAGACTCTTTGAAGAAATAGTTAATTTTGAAAGCTTAGATTTTTTTGGCAAAGGGGGAACGAAATGGAATTTTGTAAAACATTTAATAACAGAGAACTAATTATTGATAATAATGAAGAAATGGTTATAGTAAGAGGAAATGGTTATTTATAGGGGAAATATATAATTATTTTATGCATTTAATTATGGGGAATGATTTGGAATTAAATGAAACATTGAAAATTGGATTAGTTTATTTACAGAAAAGAGAAAAAATAATAAAAATTGTAATAAAAGTTTAAGACTTTTTGATTTAGTAGTAAATTTAAGTTAATATACAAATTTTATTATAATTTGGTGAAACATCTTTTAAAATGAGAAAAATTAAAAAAATTAAAATGAGAAAAATTTTCTTCGTAATTTTTCTTTGAAAGTTTTTTAATTTAGACTTGAGCTTAGAGCTTATAAAATTCAATGAAAGGGAATGACATTAAATTTTGTGAAACAAAAAAAAAAAATTAAATTCTATAATTTGAAAAAAGGTTAGTACTAACAAATTAATAAAAACAGAGGAAATCCATTAAAGTTCCAGGCATTTAGTTAGAGAGGAACGAAATGGAATTATGTTAAAAATCTTTTAAACTCTTTTAATTTTGGTTAAAGCGATTTCAATTTTAGTATATAATTTTTACTTTTAATTTGTCTTCAAAATTTTCTCAATTTAAGGGAATGATATGAAATTTTGTAGAACATGTAAGAAAATAAATGAAAACATTATCGAATTTGATGAAGAAAATATTGATATTAAAAAGGAATTCAAAATTGGGGATTTTAAAAGAATTTCATGCATTTTGGTAGAGGGGAACGAAATGGAATTTTGTGAAACATTTCATAAAATTAATGAAAAAGTTATTGGATTTAATTAATACTTAAAATGGAAATGAAAATTACGTA
Organism: Stomorhina lunata; assembly: GCA_933228675.1. NCBI lineage: Eukaryota > Metazoa > Arthropoda > Insecta > Diptera > Rhiniidae > Stomorhina > Stomorhina lunata. Next base: position 11,800,684 of record OW121741.1, read on the forward strand.
AATATGTAAGAATTTCATGCTTTTAGGTGTAGAGGAACGAAATGGAATTTTGTGAAACATTTTTTAAAGTAAGAAACATTAAAATGAACTTTATTAGTAATTATTCTTTGAAATTTTCTTTATTAAGATTTGGGTTAGGATTTTAGAAAGGGAACGAAATAGAATATTGTGAAACATTTTATAAAGTTAATGAAAAAATTAGTGAATTTGATTAATATTAAAAAAGTATTAAAAATATGAGAATTTGTTAGAATTTTAGGCACTTGGGGGGAGAGGAACGAAATGAAATTTGGTGAAACATTCTTTAAAGTAAAGAATTTTTAAAGAATTCATTCTCTAAAATAAAAAAATTTTATTTTTTTTTGGGAACAAATAAATATTGAAATTGTATTATAAATTTTTGTTTGAAAATTTTCTTGATTTCGACTAAAGTTAATCTAAAAATCAACCTAAAAATTGTTTTCTTATTTTTAAATTTCTTTAAATTTTTTTTTAATTTTGCAGAACTGTTTTCTTTTCCTTTTCCATAATTGTAGGATTGTATTGGGAGTTTTTTTAAATTCTTTTAATTTTACAAAATGTTCAAAATTTTAAAAATTTTCAAAATAACTTTAAGATATTTTTTGTAGCTTTCGTCAGAATTTTTATTATTTTATAATTTTCTAAGAAGATTTTTGAACTTTTCTATATTTTTATAAAAAGATTCAAAATTTTAAAAAATTTTTTTAAATAAATTTAAGTTTCTTTTTAAACTTTATTAAATCCTTTTGTTGATTTTTGGGAGTCTTTTAACATTTTCGTTTGGTTTTTATTTGATTTTTATCAATAATATTTTTGAATAAAGTTCATTTTTTTAATTATATAGTTTTACGGTCTTTTCAAAAGTATTTTAAAATTTTTTGATATTTTTTTTTATTTAAAGATTGAGATTTTTAAAATTTAGTTTTACATATTTTTTTGTTGATACATTTTTTATAAGTTTTTAAAAATCCTTTGATTTTTTGAGAGAACTTTTTGGATATTGTCACTTTTAGATTTTTTCAATTTTTATATTGAATGTTCTTTTAATATTTCTTAAATGTCTTTTTTAGTCCTTTTTGCTTAAACACTTCACTTCAACTTTACTCACCATCAACTTCATGGTGTTGATTTGTTTAAATTTTTTTTTATTCCAAAGTTCAATTTAAATAATCCTTTGAACTAAAAGCAAAAGCTGCTAATAACGATGATTTGAAAAAAAGTAATCCACAATATCCTTTTCTTATAAGGGGTACAAGCTGGTTGTTTTGTAACGTCACACGCAAACACACACACACAAGAACATGAAAATATTAGAAAAGAAGGAGAAATAAACAAAAGATTTAGGAAACAAACTTTTTTTTTTGGTGGGTTTTTAGAAAAACAAAAAACACAATTTCTTATTACTTTTTATGTCCGAGCCGCACGCAAACGTAAGGAAACGCACACGTTTTACTTAAAAAAGGAAAAGCTGTGCTTAAGTGGCTATGTGATGTATAGCTGCACAGTTAACGGTTAAATGATACCAGCTCAATCAGCAACAGTTACTTTTATACCGCTAACAAACAAACTGATACAGAAACTAAACGAAAAGCCGATAGCTCTGAAACAAACAAAAAAATCACAAAAAAAACAACAAAATAGACAGCCTAAGCTTTGGGTTGGTTCATTGAAAAAATTATAGCAAATTTCAAATAAACACACACGAATCTAACTAATGTACTAGAAAAATTAAAACAGATTTACACAAGCTGGAAAAGCACTTCGTCGTTGTCTCGTAGACGTTTACCAACAAAACTCGTGAATATGCAGGTCTATGCATGTATTAAATGTTTGTAAACAAGCTTCAGCAAAAACAACAAATGGAAAAAATCACAAAAAACTGTTTTAAAGCTAAATACAACAATTATATTGGAAATACTCTAAAACTAAAACTTTGGTAAATGTTAAGAAACTGAAAATGCAAGTAAGAAACCAGACAGACGGACAAATGGCTGGATGGTTGTAAGTAAGGACGGACGGTCGGACGGGCAGACGCGTGGAAAGACGGACATTTCATTTTACTTAGGCCTTCTTCTTAAAGAAAACCAAAATTTTTAATTTTTTGTTAAAACACTAAAAAACAACAACACTAATTCATATTTTTTTAATATCAGGTTTTAATAATATTTTTTTGTGTTAACTTTAATACAACAATTTCGGCATCAAACCAAAAAACCTGTGCAACACTTTTGAATGCACACACAGACAAACAGTCATAGAAATCTAATTCAATGAACATCATCATAATCGTTAAGATCATTATGTGGATGATCAATATCATAATTACAATAATAACAAAAAAAGCACGTTGCAAGCATTTGTAAGTAATTTAAAACTAAATCAAAGCATTAACTTTACACACAAGTACTAGGAGTATAACTAACTATTGCACATTTTTTTTCTATAACCATCCGTCCGTCCATCCATTCAAAGCAATGTCCGTCCTTCCTTCGCTCGTCCGTCCATCCATCCGTCCGTCTATACCATCATTTTGATTCCATCTGAAAAAAAGAAGCGCGAAAATATCTTTTGTACTAACACTTTTGCTTTCATTATTACATATCCAATATTTTTTATTTATTGTTATTTCTGTAATTGATTTAAGAATTAGTTTTTCTAACGTAATCTTTCTGTAATGGCCCCCATGGCTCTAACTTAAATTATACTTTAGCTTTTTGAGGCAACATTTGAACAATGAGTTTTTCTTTTGTTGTTGTTGTTTCTGATTTTGCTCCATTTCAAAATTTTGGATTTTCTATATTTGTTAATGTGAATATACTACATTTAATTGAATTATGCCGATAACTATTTGTAAGGATTTATTGTTTCAGTGATTTAGGGGAATTTTATGGCGAAAAGATGTAGGTTGTAAATTGGAAAATTTTAAGTCTTTGGTAACTTACAAGAAAATTTTTTAAAAATTTCCTATATGAAACAGAAATTCTAATAAGAAGAAGAAAATTTACATTAGTTTTTTTTTAATTTTTCAAAATTTTACTAATTTAATAAAAATAAAATCAAAATTTTAATATTTTCATAAAAAAATTTTCAAAATTTTACCACTTTTATAGAAAAATTTTTAAAATTTTAATATTTTTATAAGAAAATTTTTCTATTTCTGTTGGAAATTTTTCAAAATTTTACGATTTTTATAGGAAAATTTTCAAAATTTTACTATTTTTATAGGAAAATTTTCAAAATTTTATTATTTTTATAGGAACATTTTCAAAATTGAACTATTTTTATAGGAAACATATCAATAATTTTTTATTTTTATAGAAAACTTTACAAAAATTTCGAATTTTAATAGGAAACTATACAAAATTCTTTTATTTTTAAAGGAAATTTAAAAAAAATTCTTAATTTTCAAAATTCAAAATTTTACTACTTTTATAGGAAAATTTTCAAAATTTTACTATTTTTATAGGAATATATTCAAAATTTTACTACTTTTTAAAGAAAAATTTTTTTATTTTTATAGGAACATTTTCAAAATTGAACTATTTTCATAGGAAATTTATCAAAAATTTTTTATTTTTATTGGAAACTTTACAAAAATTTCGAGTAAATTTTTAAAAAATTTCTTATTTTTATAGAAATTTTTCAAAAATTTCTTATTTTTATAGGAAATTTTACAAAAATGTCTTATTTTTATAAAAAATTTTACAAACGTTTCTCATTTTAAAGAAAATTAAAAAAAAATTCTTATTTTTATAGCAAAATTTTTCAAAAATTTCTTATTTTTATAGCAATTTCTTATTTTTTTTATTTTTATAGGATATTTTTTATTTTTATAAAATCTTTTTCAAAATTTTCTTATTTTTATAGAAAATTTTTTTAAAATGTATAATTTTATATTTATTTTTAAAGGAAATTTTTCAAAAATTTCTTATTTTTATTGGAAATTTTTTATAAATATCTCATTTTTATAGGAAATTTTTCAAAAATTTCTTATTTTGATAGGAAATTTTTCTAAAACTTCTCATTTTTATAGGAAATTTTTCAAGAATTTCTCATTTTTTTAAGAAATTTTTAAAAATGTTCTTATTTTTATAGGAAAATTTTCAAAAAATTCTTATTTTTTTATGAAGTTTTTCAAAAATTTCTTATTTTTAAAGGAAAATTTCCAAAAATTTTATTTTTTTATAGGAAATTTTTTAAAAATTTGTCATTTTATAGGAAATTTTAAAAAAATTTTCTTGTTTTTATATATATAAAAAAAAAAAAAATTTTTATTTTTTTTAGAAAATTTTAAAAAATTTTTCATTTTTGTTGGAAATGGTTAAAAAATTTCTCATTTTTATAGGAAATTTTTAAAAATGTTCTTATTTTTATAGAAAATTTTTCACAAATTTCTCATTTTTCAAAAAATTTCTTATATTTTTATAGAAAATTTTCAAAAATTTCTCATTTTTCTAGATAATTTTTCAAAAAATTATTGTTTTTGTAGGAAGATTTTCAAAAATGTATTATTTTCTTTAGAAAAATTTTCAAAAATTTCTCATTTTTGCATGAAATTTTTCAAAAACTTCTCATTTTTATAGGAAATTTTTCAAAAGTTTCTTATTTCTTATTTTTATACAATATTTATCAACAAATTCTCATTTTTTTATGAAGATTCAAAAATTTCTTATTTTTAAAGGAAAATTTTCGAAAATTTTTAATTTTTAAAGGAAATTTTTCAAAAATTTCATATTTTTAGAGGAAATTTTTAAAAAATTTCTTATTTTTTTTATTTTTTTTAGAAAATTTTAAAAAATTTCTCATTTTTGTAGAAAGTTTTTCAAAAATTTCATACTTTTATTGGAAATTTTTTCAAAAATTTCTCATTTGTATAGGAAATTTTTTTAAAATTTCTTATTTTTATAGGAATTTCGAAATTTTTTATTTTTATAGGAAATTTTCTCATTTTTATAGAAAATTTATTAAAAATTTCTCATTTTCATAAGAAATTTTTTAAAAATTTCTTATTTTTATAGGAATTTCGAAATTTTTTTATTTTTATAGGAAATTTTCTATTTTTATATAAAATTTTTCAAAAATTTATTATTTTTATAGGAAATTTTTATAAAATTTTTTTATTTGTACAAAAAAATTTTCAAAAATTTGTTATTTTTTTTTTTGGAAATTTTTCAAAAAGTTCTTATTTTTATAGCAACTTTTTCAACAATTTCTTATTTTAATAGGACATTTTTCAAGTTCAAGTTTTTTTTTATTTCAAAGCTTTCATATTTTTATAAGACATTTTCTTGAAAACTTCTTATTTTTATATGAAATTTTCTTAATTTCATAAAAAAAATTTTAAAAATTTATTTTTTATAGCAAACTTTTCACAAATTTCTTATTTTTATAGCAAATTTTTCACAAATTTTTAGCAAATTTTTCAAAAAATTCTGAACTTTATAGGAAATTTTTAAAAAATTTACTAGTTTTATAATAAAAATTTTTTCAAAAATTTCTTATTTTTATAGAAAATTTTTCAAAAATTTCTTATTTTTGTAGGAAATTTTTCAAAAATTTCCTATTTTTAGAGGCAATTTTTCAAAAATTTCTTATTTTTATAGAAATTTTTTAAAAATGTCTTATTTTAATATGATTTTTTTTTAATTTCTTATTTTTATAGGAAATTTTCTAAAAATTCTTAATGTTATAGGAAATTTTAAAAAATTTACTAGTTTCATAGGAAATTTTTCAAAAATGTCTTATTTTTATTGGAAATTTTTAAAAAATTTTTATTTTTATTGAAAAATTTTCAAAAATTTACTATTTTTATAGGAAATTTTTCAAAAATTTCTTATTTTTATAGAAAATTTTTCAAAAATTTCTTATTTTTAGAGAAAATTTTTCAAAAATTTTATATTTTTATAGAAAATTTTTTAAAAGTCTTGTATATTTTTATAGGAAAATTTTCAAAAACTTCAAATATTGTGAAAAAATTGTTTTTATAGAAAATTTTTTATTTTAATAGGAATCCTTTAAAAAATATTTTTATGGGGAATTTTCAAAATTTTTTAGGAAATTTTTCAAAAACTTATTATTTTTATAGGAAACTTTTTAGAATTTTACTATTTTTGTAGGAAAATTTTCAAAAATTTACTATTTTTATAGAACATTTTCAGAATTTGTTTAAAATATTCTCCGTCCATTCTCTAAAGAGTTTGTTATAAAATTTCGAATTTTTCAGTGCTTTGACTTGCAAATTCGATCGTATTTGAGTGATAACAGGGGTTTTGTTTATATAAGGAATTCTGTGGCTTGTGTTTTAAAAAATCTTTAGAAGAAAACTTGGTCAAATCCAGCAAGTAATTGACATTTATTACGTGGATTTTTCGAGGTAGGTCAGTTACATAAAGAAGATTCCATATGTTTTAAATCAGCTTATCTTTTACATCATCATGACGTCCAATATTTCATAACTATTATATAAAACCTTGAATTCTAGCAATTAATAAAAAAAAATCTAAAAATCTAAAGGTCATTGTTATTATAAAATATTTTAAAAATTTTGAAAAATCATTAATAAATCTATAAAGAAATCTGTCAAATTCATAAAAGAAAAATCTAAGACTTTTCACAGTGGGTTAATTTTGCCACAAACATTTTGTGTGTCTGTCTGTCTCTTTGTCCGTCCGTCTGCCGCTCTATTACTATGATTTAGTCTACGCGTCTGCGCGCCATCAATTACGTTTCCCAACACGTAGACTTTAACATAAATATTTGTTATAATTTGTAACAATTTTTAGTCTACAACTTAGTCTTATTTTTTTACGAGTTATTACTAAAGTTTTTTTTTGATTTTTTATTTATTTTCAGTTTCGTTAAAGTGTTTTGAAAATGAGAATTAGGTTTGTAGGGTATAATCAAAGTAATTTAGATTTTTATTTTAATTTTTTTGTCTATCTTTTACTTTTCGTTTATTTTTTCAATATTTTTTCTGATATAGCAATTTTAGGAAATTAGTCACGCTGTGTTTTAAGTCTGTATTTTAAGAAAATATCGAAATTTTTGTTGCAAGAGTAATGACCTCGCTTTTTAAGATCAAAGAAAAAAATTAACTGATAGTTAGATGTGTTAGATTTTAATCATTATAATTATAAGGTTCAACTCAAATCGGGATTTTTTCTTAAACTTTTGGCTAATTTTTTAATTTTATAATTTAAATCTTAAGATCTTTGATTTTAGTTTTCTAGTGCCTTTCAGAGTCAATGGACGTAATCTATCTGCTTGATGCAATAATTTTTGACATTATTCTAATGGTTTTTCTATGGTTTCTTTGATAATGTATAAAATATCAAAGTTGAGCCGGAGCTTGACAAAGAACAGACAGTTTAAGTGAAATATAAGAATTATATTCTAATTTTTTGATTTGTAGAAGTATTCGATTACAAAAATGTTCTTAATAGTATATCTTTTATGTTTGTTCTTTTCATGACTTAACCAATAGACATTTTTTTGGCTTGAATTTAACCAAAAAAGATCTTCGAAAATTTACTATAAAAATATGAATTTTTTTTAAATTTCCTATAAAAAAATTAAATTAAAAAAAAAAAATTTAAATTTTCCTATAAAAATAGGAAATATTTGAAAAATTTCCTATAAAAATAGGAAATTTTTGAAAAAATTCCTATAAAAATAGGAACTTTTGAAAAATTTCCTTTAAAAAAAATAAATTTTTGAAAAATTTTCTATAAAAATAAGAAATTTTTTAAAAATTTCCTATAAAAATAGGAACTTTTGAAAAAATTCCTTTAAAAAAGTAAAATTTTGAAAAACTTCCTATAAAAAAAGGAAATTTTTGAAAAATTTCCTATAAAAATAGGAACTTTTGAAAAATTTTCTTTAAAAAAAGGAAAATTTTGAAAAATTTCCTATAAAAATAGGAAATTTTTGAAAAATTTCCTATAAAAATAGGAAATTTTTGAAAAATTTCCTATAAAAATAGGAAATTTTTGAAAAATTTCCTATAAAAATAGGAAATTTTTGAAAAATTTCCTATAAAAATAGGAAATTTTTGAAAAATTTCCTATAAAAATAGGAACTTTTGAAAAATTTCCTTTAAAAAAGTAAAATTATGAAAAATTTCCTATAAAAATAGGAACTTTTGAAAAATTTCCTTTAAAAAAGTAAAATTATGAAAAATTTCCTATAAAAAAAGGAAATTTTTGAAAAATTTCCTATAAAAATAGGAACTTTTGAAAAATTTCCTTTAAAAAAAGGAAATTTTTGAAAAATTTCCTATAAAAATAGGAAATTTTTGAAAAATTTCCTATAAAAATAGGAAATTTTTGAAAATATTCCTATAAAAATAGGAAATTTTTGAAAAATTTCCTATAAAAATAGGAAATTTTTGAAAAATTTCCTATAAAAATAGGAAATTTTTGAAAAATTTCCTATAAAAATAGGAAATTTTTGAAAAATTTCCTATAAAAATAGGAAATTTTTGAAAAATTTCCTATAAAAATAGGAAATTTTTGAAAAATTTCCTATAAAAATAGGAAATTTTTGAAAAATTTCCTATAAAAATAGGAAATTTTTGAAAAATTTCCTATAAAAATAGGAAATTTTTGAAAAATTTCCTATAAAAATAGGAAATTTTTGAAAAATTTCCTATAAAAATAGGAAATTTTTGAAAAATTTCCTATAAAAATAGGAAATTTTTGAAAAATTTCCTAAAAAAATAGGAAATTTTTGAAAAATTTCCTATAAAAATAGGAAATTTTTGAAAAATTTCCTATAAAAATAGGAAATTTTTGAAAAATTTCCTATAAAAATAGGAAATTTTTGAAAAATTTCCTATAAAAATAGGAAATTTTTGAAAAATTTCCTATAAAAATAGGAAATTTTTGAAAAATTTCCTATAAAAATAGGAAATTTTTGAAAAATTTCCTATAAAAATAGGAAATTTTTGAAAAATTTCCTATAAAAATAGGAAATTTTTGAAAAATTTCCTATAAAAATAGGAAATTTTTGAAAAATTTCCTATAAAAATAGGAAATTTTTGAAAAATTTCCTATAAAAATAGGAAATTTTTGAAAAATTTCCTATAAAAATAGGAAATTTTTGAAAAATTTCCTATAAAAATAGGAAATTTTTGAAAAATTTCCTATAAAAATAGGAAATTTTTGAAAAATTTCCTATAAAAATAGGAAATTTTTGAAAAATTTCCTATAAAAATAGGAAATTTTTGAAAAATTTCCTATAAAAATAGGAAATTTTTGAAAAATTTCCTACAAAAATAGGAAATTTTTGAAAAATTTCCTATAAAAATAGGAAATTTTTGAAAAATTTCCTATAAAAATAGGAAATTTTTGAAAAATTTCCTATAAAAATAGGAAATTTTTGAAAAATTTCCTATAAAAATAGGAAATTTTTGAAAAATTTCCTATAAAAATAGGAAATTTTTGAAAAATTTCCTATAAAAATAGGAAATTTTTGAAAAATTTCCTATAAAAATAGGAAATTTTTGAAAAATTTCCTATAAAAATAGGAAATTTTTGAAAAATTTCCTATAAAAATAGGAAATTTTTGAAAAATTTCCTATAAAAATAGGAAATTTTTGAAAAATTTCCTATAAAAATAGGAAATTTTTGAAAAATTTTCTATAAAAATAGGATATTTTTGAAAAATTTCCTATAAAAATAGGAAATTTTTGAAAAATTTCCTATAAAAATAGGAAATTTTTGAAAAATTTCCTATAAAAATAGGAAATTTTTGAAAAATTTCCTATAAAAATAGGAAATTTTTGAAAAATTTCCTATAAAAATAGGAAATTTTTGAAAAATTTCCTATAAAAATAGGAAATTTTTGAAAAATTTCCTATAAAAATAGGAAATTTTTGAAAAATTTCCTATAAAAATAGGAAATTTTTGAAAAATTTCCTATAAAAATAGGAAATTTTTGAAAAATTTCCTATAAAAATAGGAAATTTTTGAAAAATTTCCTATAAAAATAGGAAATTTTTGAAAAATTTCCTATAAAAATAGGAAATTTTTGAATAATTTCCTATAAAAATAGGAAATTTTTGAAAAATTTCCTATAAAAATAGGAAATTTTTGAAAAATTTCCTATAAAAATAGGAAATTTTTGAAAAATTTCCTATAAAAATAGGAAATTTTTGAAAAATTTCCTATAAAAATAGGAAATTTTTGAAAAATTTCCTATAAAAATAGGAAATTTTTGAAAAATTTCCTATAAAAATAGGAAAAATTTTGAAAAATTTCCTATAAAAATAGGAAATTTTTGAAAAATTTCCTATAAAAATAGGAAATTTTTGAAAAATTTCCTATAAAAATAGGAAATTTTTGAAAAATTTCCTATAAAAATAGGAAATTTTTGAAAAATTTCCTATAAAAATAGGAAATTTTTGAAAAATTTCCTATAAAAATAGGAAATTTTTGAAAAATTTCCTATAAAAATAGGAAATTTTTGAAAAATTTCCTATAAAAATAGGAAATTTTTGAAAAATTTCCTATAAAAATAGGAAATTTTTGAAAAATTTCCTATAAAAATAGGAAATTTTTGAAAAATTTCCTATAAAAATAGGAAATTTTTGAAAAATTTCCTATAAAAATAGGAAATTTTTGAAAAATTTCCTATAAAAATAGGAAATTTTTGAAAAATTTCCTATAAAAATAGGAAATTTTTGAAAAATTTCCTATAAAAATAGGAAATTTTAGAAAAATTTCCTATAAAAATAGGAAATTTTTGAAAAGAAATTTTTGAAAAATTTCCTATAAAAATAGGAAATTTTTGAAAAATTTCCTATAAAAATAGGAAATTTTTGAAAAGTTTCCTATAAAAATAGGAAATTTTTGAAAAATTTTATATAAAAATAGGAAATTTTTGAAAAAAAATTTCAAAAATTTCTTATTTTGATGGGAAATTTTTTAAAAATTTCTTATTTTGATAGGAAATTTTTCAAAAATTTCTTATTTTTATAGGAAATTTTTCAAAAATTTCTTATTTATATATGAAATTTTTTTAAAATTTCTTATTTTTATAGGAAATTTTTCAAAATTTCTTATTTTTATTGGAAATTTTTCAAAAATTTCTTATTTTTATAGGAAATTTTTCAAAAATTTCTTATTTTTATGGAAAATTTTCAAAAAGTACTTATTTTTATGAGAAATTATTAAAAATTATTAGAGTATACTCTCTATTTGATGGGAACTATCGAAAGGACCATACAGCAAATCAATGTATCGAAGTGCAATATCTTTATATTATAAAGTCTTTTCTTAAATTTCCAAAAGAAAGCTTCCAACTTAGACTTGCAGACTAAATGCAGGTTCTTGCCTCAAATCTTTTATATTTATAGCCACTTAACATTAATAAAGAGATACAAAACTCCTTCAACCGTACCTAAATATCTTGTCCACAGTCCATAACGGAAGTAGTATTTTTTTTGTATCTCTTAAACTATAATTAACCACAAATTCATTCATAATAGATTAGTCTGGTTACTTTATAATAGTTTAACAATTGTTGCTATTAATTTGGTCTAACTTAAAGCATAAAAATGATATACATTTACTAATTTAAAACCCAAAAAACAGATAAAAATTGTAACAAATACTCCCAAGAGGAGAGGAGAAAGAGGGAATAACAAGAAAATGTAATATAAGATAAAAAATTGTACAACTTTTACCCTGATACAGTGGCTTATATTAACAATGACATAATCAGCTTTTTTTCCAACCAGATTTACAACATCAACATATTGTAATATAAAAATGTATTATTTTAGCTTTTTACTATCAGGTCTCCAGACAATGTTGCTCCTAGGAATGAATGTCTTTCAAATGGCCTCAGTTAAGAGCAAGAGTTTTAAAAGAAAAGAAAAAAAAAAAGCATTCAATGGCCAAAGAAGGCCTTTAAATGAATTTGTTAACTCCTAAATGAAATTAAAAGAAAATAAAAATTTCCTCATCCTTCTAATAATAATGGCTGAAGTAAGTGGTTGTATAGTATCAGTTACCAGAGAAGAAGCGAAGCTTAACCACTAAATGGTTGTAATAGATGCTCAAGATGAGGTTGTTGATTACAACTTGTCTTTACCGAATTAGTTTTGCTTATGCTTTGACGCCTTTGCTATGAAAGCGAGATAATTGTAATAGCGATATCGTAAAGATGATGATGCCAAAGACCTATTGACATAATAACGAGGAAGGTAACTAGAGTTGTCATCTTGCAATATGGTCTGTTGTTGTCTAACTAGACTTGTTCATTAATGCAGTCACCACAAAAAAATAAACAAGAAGACAAAAATAGTATTTATGATTATAATTGTGGCATTAGGCACAGTGGGGCAAAGTTTAACAAGAAATATATATGGCTTAGTCTATGCCTTAATTAATGTTTAAGACCATAGCCTAGAGTTATTCAAAATCAGGAAAATACTGTATTAAGACAAAAGACTTAAGATACAAACTTTATGGATATAAATAAAAGCTTTAACTTCCAAGTGTCTGTGTATGTGTTTAAAGAATTAAAGACCTAAGACAAGAACTTCATTAACATGTTCAGAAGCCCTCAATACTAATGTAGTGTACGACTTAATCTATAGCTCAGTCTATGAATTATTTTATCTTAAAATCGCTGTATAAAAGCAAAACATTTAAGAAGCGAACTTAAGTTATATGTTTATGTCTTAGTCTATGTCTTAGTCTATGCCTTAGTCTATGTCTTAGTCTATATCTTAGTCTATGTCCATGTCTGAGTCTTTGTCTTAGTCTATGTCTTAGTAAAAGTCTTAGTCTATGTCTTAGTCTATGTCTTAGTCTGTGTCTTAGTCTATGTCTTAGTCTATGTCTTAGTCTATGTCTTAGTCTATGTCTTAGTCTATGTCTTAGTCTATGTCTTAGTCTATGTCTTAGTCTATGCCTTAGTCTATGTCTTAGTCTATGTCTTAGTCTATGTTTTAGTCTATGTCTTAGTCTATGTCTTAGTCTATGTGTTAGTCTATGTCTTAGTCTATGTCTTAGTCTATGTCTTAGTCTATGTCTTTGTCTATGTCTTAGTCCATGTCTTAGTCTATGTATTTGTCTATGTCTTAGTCTATGTCTTAGTCTATGTCTTAGTCTATGTCTTAGTCTATGTCTTAGTCTATGTCTTAGTCTATGTCTTAGTCTATGTCTTAGTCTATGTCTTAGTCTATGTCTTAGTCTATGTCTTAGTCTATGTCTTAGTCTATGTCTTAGTCTATGTCTTAGTCTATGTCTTAGTCTATGTCTTAGTCTATGTCTTAGTCTATGTCTTAGTCTATGTCTTAGTCTATGTCTTAGTCTATGTCTTAGTCTATGTCTTAGTCTATGTCTTAGTCTATGTCTTAGTCTATGTCTTAGTCTATGTCTTAGTCTATGTCTTAGTCTATGTCTTAGTCTATGTCTTAGTCTATGTCTTAGTCTATGTCTTAGTCTATGTCTTAGTCTATGTCTTAGTCTATGTCTTAGTCTATGTCTTAGTCTATGTCTTAGTCTATATCTTAGTCTATGTCTTAGTCTATGTCTTAGTCTATGTCTCAGTCTATGTCTTAGTCTATGTCTTAGTCTATGTCTTAGTCTATGTCTTAGTCTATGTCTTAGTCTATGTCTTAGTCTATGTCTTAGTCTATGTCTTAGTCTATGTCTTAGTCTATGTCTTAGTCTATGTCTTAGTCTATGTCTTAGTCTATGTCTTAGTCTATGTCTTAGTCTATGTCTTAGTCTATGTCTTAGTCTATGTCTTAGTCTATGTCTTAGTCTATGTCTTAGTCTATGTCTTAGTCTATATCTTAGTCTATGTCTTAGTCTATGTCTTAGTCTATGTCTTAGTCTATGTCTTAGTCTATGTCTTAGTCTATGTCTTAGTCTATGCCTTAGTCTATGTCTTAGTCTATGTATTAGTCTATGTCTTAGTCTATGTCTTAGTCTATGTCTTAGTCTATGTCTTAGTCTATGTCTTAGTCTATGTCTTAGAATATGTCTTAGTCTATGTCTTAGTCTATGTCTTAGTCTATGTCTTAGTCTATGTCTTAGTCTATGTCTTAGCCTATGTCTTAGTCTACGTCTTAGTCTATGTCTTAGTCTATGTCTTAGTCTATGTCTTAGTCTATGTCTTAGTCTATGTCTTAGTCTATGTCTTAGTCTATGTCTTAGTCTATGTCTTAGTCTATGTTTTAGTCTATGTCTTAGTCTATGTCTTAGTCTATGTCTTGGTCTATGTCTAAGTCTATGTCTTAGTCTATGTCTTAGTCTATGTCTTAGTCTATGTCTTAGTCTATGTCTTAGTCTGTGTCTTAGTCTATGTCTTATGCTATGTCTAAGTCTATGTCTTAGTCTATGTCTTAGTTTATGTCTTAGTCTATGTCTTATTCTATGTCTTAGTCTATGTCTTAGTCTTTATCTTAGTCTATGTCTAGTTTATATCTTATTCTATGTCTAAGTATATGTCTTAGTCTATGTCTAAGTCTATGTCTATTTCTTAGTCGATCTCTTAGTATATTTCTTTCGTATACATTAATAATCTTTATAAAACAAAAGACTTAAGAGGCAAACTTTCTTAATTTGTTACACGGAAAATTTAAGGGAATTTGATTACATTTTTGATATTTCTATATCTAGGTCTGTTCGAGGAAATAGACCTTATTATAAAATAAAACATAAACCAAGTCATTTACTGCCGCATGGGCTGTCTTTTATGTTAAAATATATTTTTGGCTTTTTTAGTGCTCCCTAGATTATTGCTTTAGCCATTTAAGAAAGCTTATAACATAGTTTTAATCTTTGACCCACAGTGCAATAATGTATAAACAACCAAGTAATGTTAGTTTTCTAAGACATGCCATAACTTTTTTGCCACTAGATGCATTGAAATGAAAAGTTGTTAAAACATAGTCTAAGACATAGTAACATATAACAAAGAAAATCTAAGTGTTAAGGAAAATTTTCTACAGAAATTGTGAGTAAAAGTCTAATTTAACTAAAACCTGCCAGCAATAAATAAATATTTGATGTTGTTTTATAAAATATTTATATGAAATTTTTGGTAGCGGCTCCTTATGGTTCATATAGGCTGTCTAACACATTCGTCTAGAGTAAATACACATCACACTACACTTGGCTAAAAACATTATTGTACAATAATCAAATACAATTTTCATATAAACAAAATAAAATTAACAACAATAACAACAAAAATATGACTGTGGTTTTTAGCATTTTATTTACAGAAAAGAAAAAAAAAATAAATAAAAACTGAAGAAACTTTTGATACGTAAGAGTAAACGTTCATTGCATTTTCTTAACTTTAGCTGTAAAAAGCAATAACAACAAAACAATGAAAAAATGTAACCAAGCACATATTCGCAGTAGCTTGAGGTTTCTGTAGCTTTTGGCTGCTACTGTTGCTGTGAAAGGCAATCCAATCCATATGTTTTGCTATTATGTATGTTATTGTGTTTACTAGAAAATGGATAAAAGTAAAAAATCAACTAAATAAACCATTTTTGTACTGAGACAACTTTATTGCACACAAACCTATGGACCTGAAAATAGCTGCTCTATATCTTAAATATTGGTCACTAGAGTCTTTACATTTTATCAGCGATCAAAATTTTTTCATGACTTTTTTTCTCTTCGTCATTAAAAATTTCGCTTTTCCCTAAATAGGCCACCGAGTAACCTAAAGAAAAAAAAATAACTTATAAGGAAATTTAGTCACAACTAAGATATGCAGCAAAACTTTGCTTAACTTTAAACGAAAACGATCTTTAAATTGTTTGCTTTTGACGGGGTATAATTTGTGAAACAAAAGACTTGAGAGCAAAACTTGAAGCTGACAATTAAGATGAAAATAATTTATTTAAATAGAAATTTTTTTTCAGCTTCACTGATGTCAATTGATAGATGTTTTTTTAGAGAATTAAGGAAATGTTCAATAAAATGAAATATTTGCCATTGTTTGTTATAATTGATGTGCGACTGTGACAAAATACTTAGGCAACAATTTTTTTGTAGCTGAGCGATATAGAAATATGAGCTCAATTGAAATTAAAACCCAATTAAATGAAAAATAATTGAGGGAATGAGGAAATTATGCAAATAAAAACTTGAATATTTCAAAAAAAAAAACTAAGCCAAAACCCAGGCTGATTCATGACTTATTTATAGAAAAAATCTGAAAAAGACCAAATCATTACTTCTCAAAAAATGGGGTTTGTGTTTTAAGTTTTTTGAATAAAACGTATGTGTTATGAAAAAAAAGTTTGTTTTCCGACTCTTTTGTTTGTAAAAGAGAATCTTAGTTAGTCTATGTCTTAGTCTATGTCTTAGTCTATGTCTTAGTCTATGTCTTAGTCTATGTCTTAGTCTATGTCTTAGTCTATGTCTTAGTCTATGTCTTAGTCTATGTCTTAGTCTATGTCTTAGTCTATGTCTTAGTCTATGTCTTAGTCTATGTCTTAGTCTATGTCTTAGTCTATGTCTTAGTCTATGTCTTAGTCTATGTCTTAGTCTATGTCTTAGTCTATGTCTTAGTCTATGTCTTAGTCTATGTCTTAGTCTATGTCTTAGTCTATGTCTTAGTCTATGTCTTAGTCTATGTCTTAGTCTATGTCTTAGTCTATGTCTTAGTCTATGTCTTAGTCTATGTCTTAGTCTATGTCTTAGTCTATGTCTTAGTCTATGTCTTAGTCTATGTCTTAGTCTATGTCTTAGTCTATGTCTTAGTCTATGTCTTAGTCTATGTCTTAGTCTATGTCTTAGTCTATGTCTTAGTCTATGTCTTAGTCTATGTCTTAGTCTATGTCTTAGTCTATGTCTTAGTCTATGTCTTAGTCTATGTCTTAGTCTATGTCTTAGTCTATGTCTTAGTCTATGTCTTAGTCTATGTCTTAGTCTATGTCTTAGTCTATGTCTTAGTCTATGTCTTAGTCTATGTCTTAGTCTATGTCTTAGTCTATGTCTTAGTCTATGTCTTAGTCTATGTCTTAGTCTATGTCTTAGTCTATGTCTTAGTCTATGTCTTAGTCTATGTCTTAGTCTATGTCTTAGTCTATGTCTTAGTCTATGTCTTAGTCTATGTCTTAGTCTATGTCTTAGTCTATGTCTTAGTCTATGTCTTAGTCTATGTCTTAGTCTATGTCTTAGTCTATGTCTTAGTCTATGTCTTAGTCTATGTCTTAGTCTATGTCTTAGTCTATGTCTTAGTCTATGTCTTAGTCTATGTCTTAGTCTATGTCTTAGTCTATGTCTTAGTCTATGTCTTAGTCTATGTCTTAGTCTATGTCTTAGTCTATGTCTTAGTCTATGTCTTAGTCTATGTCTTAGTCTATGTCTTAGTCTATGTCTTAGTCTATGTCTTAGTCTATGTCTTAGTCTATGTCTTAGTCTATGTCTTAGTCTATGTCTTAGTCTATGTCTTAGTCTATGTCTTAGTCTATGTCTTAGTCTATGTCTTAGTCTATGTCTTAGTCTATGTCTTAGTCTATGTCTTAGTCTATGTCTTAGTCTATGTCTTAGTCTATGTCTTAGTCTATGTCTTAGTCTATGTCTTAGTCTATGTCTTAGTCTATGTCTTAGTCTATGTCTTAGTCTATGTCTTAGTCTATGTCTTAGTCTATGTCTTAGTCTATGTCTTAGTCTATGTCTTAGTCTATGTCTTAGTCTATGTCTTATTCTATGTCTTAGTCTATGTCTTAGTCTATGTCTTAGCCTATGTCTTAGCCTATGTCTTAGACTATGTCTTA
Organism: Stomorhina lunata; assembly: GCA_933228675.1. Classification (NCBI taxonomy): domain Eukaryota; kingdom Metazoa; phylum Arthropoda; class Insecta; order Diptera; family Rhiniidae; genus Stomorhina; species Stomorhina lunata. Next base: position 11,818,469 of record OW121741.1, read on the forward strand.
GCCTATGTCTAAGTCTATGTCTTTTTCTATGTCCTAGTCTATATCTCAGTCTATGTCTTAGTCTATGTCTTAGTCTATATCATAGTCTATGTCTTAGTCTATGTCTTATTCGTGTCTTAGTCTATGTCTTAGTCTATGTCTTAGTCTATGTCTTAGTCTATGTCTTAGTCCATGTCTTAGTCTATGTCTTAGTCTATGTCTTAGTCTATGTCTTAGTCTATGTCTTAGTCTATGTCTTAGTCTATGTCTTAGTCTATGTCTTAGTCTATGTCTTAGTCTATGTCTTAGTCTATGTCTTAGTCTATGTCTTTGTCTATGTCTTAGCCTATGTCTTAGCCTATGTCTTAGTCTATGTCCTAGTCTATATCTTAGTCTATGCCTTAGTCTATGTCTTAGTCTATATCTTAGTCTATGTCTTAGTCTATGTCTTAGTCTATGTCTTAGTCTATGTCTTAGTCTATTTCTTAGTCTATGTCTTTATCTATGTCTAAGTCTAAGTCTTAGTCTATGTGTTAGTCTATGTCTTAGTCTATGTCTTAGTCTATGTCTTAGTCTATGTCTTAGTCTATGTCTTAGTCTATGTCTTAGTCTATGTCTTAGTCTATGTCTTAGTCTATGTCTTAGTCTATGTCTTAGTCTATGTCTTAGTCTATGTCTTAGTCTATGTCTTAGTCTATGTCTTAGTCTATGTCTTAGTCTATGTCTTAGTCTATGTCTTAGTCTATGTCTTAGTCTATGTCTTAGTCTATGTCTTAGTCTATGTCTTAGTCTATGTCTTAGTCTATGTCTTAGTCTATGTCTTAGTCTATGTCTTAGTCTATGTCTTAGTCTATGTCTTAGTCTATGTCTTAGTCTATGTCTTAGTCTATGTCTTAGTCTATGTCTTAGTCTATGTCTTAGTCTATGTCTTAGTCTATGTCTTATTCTATGTCTTAGTCTATGTCTTAGTCTATGTCTTAGCCTATGTCTTAGCCTATGTCTTAGACTATGTCTTAGCCTATGTCTAAGTCTATGTCTTTTTCTATGTCCTAGTCTATATCTCAGTCTATGTCTTAGTCTATGTCTTAGTCTATATCATAGTCTATGTCTTAGTCTATGTCTTAGTCTATGTTTTAGTCTATGTCTTAGTCTATGTCTTAGTCTATGTCTTAGTCTACGCCATAGTCTATGTGTTAGTCTATGTCTTAGTCTATGTCTTAGTCTATGTCTTAGTCTATGTCTTAGTCTATGTCTTAGTCTATGTCTTAGTTTATGTTTTAGTCTATGTCTTATTCTATGTCTTAGTCTATCACTTAATCTATTGCTTAGTCTATATCTTAGATTATGTTTTTAATCTCGGTCTCATTCTCTATCTCATTTCTAAACCAAACCTGATTCTTGGAAAATCCCAATTTAATCAAATTAAAATCAAAAGATTTAAGACACAAACTTACTTTAAAAATTAAAAAAAAATATAGTTATTACAAAACTTTGCCATATATTTTTGGTTATTAGCAAAACGTTTGGCTTTCGAAAGCCAGTAAAAAGACAATTTAGTTTTATACTTATCTTAAGATTAAGCTTAAAATTTTAATTATACTTATCTTAAGATTAAGCTTAAAATTTTAAACTTGTTTAGTTTATTGAACTTAATTATTTTAAAATAAAAATTCGTTACACATTTAACATAAAAATGAAATATTTTTTTAAAATTTAAAATTTAACCCAAAAATTGCAAAAGAAATATTTTGCATTTTTTTTGCAATACTTTAGTATTCGTAACAAGTACATGAGTTTTTTTGAAAATCAATTAGTTATAAATAATACAACTGAAAAATTTGTGTTCTTTAATGTTTTAAATTTGGCAGATGGGTTTCATTAAACACTGGCTCGTCTTTACCATCTTGATAAGAAATTGAAATAAAAGTCACAACAACCCGCTACTTCATGGAAAAAACTATTAAAATCATTATTTTGTCAACCATAGCCAAAAAATTAAAGAAGACTAAAAACGATTAACGAACTCAAAACATTTTTAAAATACTGTAACATATTTGTTAATCATTTGGCTTAAATTGAGGCAAAACTATAAACTTGCTATAAAAACTTAATTAAAACTAAATAAATAAAAATATGATATGACTTATATTAAGTAATATCTGGATATTAATGTACAGGGCTATGTCGCTGCTGTTAATATATATGATAAATTGACAGGCAGACAGACACGCATCATCATTTTTAAACCTTCAATATCAACAGAAATTGACATGTAGTCATTTCTGTTGCAATCTCTTGTCATATTCAATGTTTATTAACTAAATTTAAATGAAAGATATTGTTTCACTGCAATTTAGTTCAAGCTTATATATTTAACAATTGTAATAATGAAATGATTAAATAAACCATAATTATTTTGTTTTAAATTGTGAACATTAAAGTCCAAACAAAAACAGATGTTTAATAATTATCGTATTAAAATAACAAAAGACAGAAAGTCATTACATGAGCAGACCATGTATGAAGAACTAGAGCTGGACTTTAATGTGACTGACTTAGCAGGTCAAGGTTGTAAAAGATTTAAAAAATATTGTACTTAATTAAGCTTCTTCTTTTGATAATTTTATACTCCTAGATTGAACGTGGCAAGTGCATAATCTACGTTATAGTCAACATAGATAGTCTATGTCCTAGTACATCTCATATGCTGAAGTATATAAGTTGTAGACAAAGACAATTATTACAACTTTAGTATATCTTATTGTTTAAAAATTAAAGTTTGTGTTTTAAGTCTTTTGTTTTTACGTAGAATAAGTCATAGACTAAGACATATACTAAGATATAGCCAAAGATATAGACTAAGACATAGACTAAGACATAGACTCAGACATTGACTAAGACATAGACTAACAAAGACTAAGACATAGGCTAAGATATAGACTAAGACATAGACTAAGACATAGACTAAGACATAGACTAAGACATAGACTAATACATAGAATAAGACATAGACTAAAACATTGACTAAGACATAGACTAAGACATAGACTAAGACATAGACTAAGACATAGACTTAGCCATAGACTAAGACATAGACTAAGACATAGACTAAGACATAGACTAAGACATAGACTAAGATATAGACTAAGACATAGACTAAGACACAGACTAAGACATAGACTAAGACGTAGACTAAGACATAGACTAAGACATAGACTAAGACATAGACTAAGACATAGACTAAGACACAGACTAAGACATAGACTAAGACGTAGACTAAGACATAGACTAAGACATAGACTAAGACATAGACTAAGACATAGACTAAGACATAGACTAAGACATAGACTAAGACATAGACTAAGACATAGACTAAAACATAGACTAAGACATAGACTAAGACATAGACTAAGACATAGACTAAGACATAGACTAAGACATAGACTAATACATAGACTAAGACATAGACTAAGACATTGACTAAGACATAGACTAAGACATAGACTAAGACATAGACTAAGACATAGACTAAGCCATAGACTAAGACATAGACTAAGACATAGACTAAGACATAGACTAAGACATAGACTAAGATATAGACTAAGACATAGACTAAGACACAGACTAAGACATAGACTAAGACGTAGACTAAGACGTAGACTAAGACATAGACTAAGACATAGTCTAAGACATAGACTAAGACATAGACTTAGACATAGACTAAAACATAGACTAAGACATAGACTAAGACATAGACTAAGACATATACTAAGACATACACTAAGACATAGACTAAGACATAGACTAAGACATAGACTAAGACATAGACTAAGACATAGACTAAGACATAGACTAAGACATAGACTAAGACATAGACTAAGACATAGACTAAGACATAGACTAAGACATAGACTAAGACATAGACTAAGACATAGACTAAGACATAGACTAAGACATAGACTAAGATATAGGCTAAGACACAGACTAAGACATAGACTAAGACATAGACTAAGACATAGACTAAGACATAGACTAAGACATAGACTAAGACATAGACTAAGACATAGACTTAGACATAGACTAAGACATAGACTAACACATAGACTAAGACATAGACTAAGACATAGACTAAGACATAGACATAGACTAAGACATAGACTAAGACATAGACTAAGACATAGACTAAGATATAGACTAAGACATAGACCAAGACATAGACATAGACTAACACATAGATTATGGCATAGACTAAGATATAGACTAAAACATAGACTTAAACATAGACCAAGACATAAACTAAGATATAGACTAAGGCATAGACTAAATCATAGAATAAGACATAGACTAAGACATAGACTAAGACATAGACTAAGACATAGACTAAGACATAGACTAAGACATAGACTAAGACATAGACTAAGACATAGACTAAGACATAGACTAAGACATAGACTAAGACATAGACTAAGACATAGACTAAGACATAGACTAAGACATAGACTAAGACATAGACTAAGACATAGACTAAGACATAGACTAAGACATAGACTAAGACATAGACTAAGACATAGACTAAGACATAGACTAAGACATAGACTAAGACATAGACTAAGACATAGACTAAGACATAGACTAAGACATAGACTAAGACATATACTAAGACATAGACTAAGACATAGGCTAAGATATAGAATATTTATGACATAAAATAAGACATTGACTAAGACATAGACTAAGATATAGACTAAGACATAGACTAAGATATAGACTAAGATATAGACTAAGATATAGACTAAGACATACACTAAGAAATAGACTAAGACATAGACTAAGACATAGACTAAGACATAGACTAAGACATAGACTAAGACATAGACATAGACTAAGACATAGACTAAGACATAGACTAAGCCATAGACTAAGACATAGACTAAGACATAGACTAAGACATAGACTAAGACATAGACTAAGACATAGACTAAGATATAGACTAAGACATAGACTAAGACACAGACTAAGACATAGACTAAGACTAAGACATAGACTAAGACATAGACTAAGACATAGACTAAGACATAGACTAAGACATAGACTAAGACATAGACTAAGACATAGACTAAGACATAGACTAAGACATAGACTAAGACATAGACTAAGACATAGACTAAGACATAGACTAAGACATAGACTAAGACATAGACTAAGACATAGACTAAGACATAGACTAAGACATAGACTAAGACATAGACTAAGACATAGACTAACACATAGATTATGGCATAGACTAAGACATAGACTAAGATATAGACTAAAACATAGACTTAAACATAGACCAAGACATAAACTAAGATATAGACTAAGGCATAGACTAAATCATAGAATAAGACATAGACTAAGACATAGACTAAGACATAGACTAAGACATAGACTAAGACAAAGACTAAGACATAGACTAAGACATAGACTAAGACATAGACTAAGACATAGACTAAGACATAGACTAAGACATAGACTAAGACATACACTAAGAAATAGACTAAGACATAGACTAACACATAGATTATGGCATAGACTAAGACATAGACTAAGATATAGACTAAAACATAGACTTAAACATAGACCAAGACATAAACTAAGATATAGACTAAGGCATAGACTAAATCATAGACTAAGACATAGATTAAGACATGGACTAAGACATAGACTAAGGCATAGACTAAGACATAGACTAAGACATAGACTAAGACATGGACTAAGACATAGACTAAGACATAGACTAAGACATAGACTAAACTAAGACAATAAACTTATATATAGAATAAATCATAAACTAAAATTTTGATCAAATTCTGATAAATTTTTATTTCAGTTTTCATATAATGTTGAAAAAGTAAAGTTCGTGTCTTAAGTCTTTTGTATAGTGTGATATTTTAATGAAAACAAAGTTAGTTTTTAACATTTTTTGTACAGAAAATAGCAATTAGCGTCTAAGTAAAACCATTTCTTTCAATAAATTTTATATTTTAAAACAAATTTTCACGGATTTTCTTAAACAGCTAAAAATGTTGTCGATATCAAAATGAGGAAGTTTTTCGATTTTATTTCAATTTGTTTTTTGTTTTTGGTTTTTTCTTGATTTTAGTTGTATTAAGAAATAAAACTAGTTTATTTTACTTTTTATATTACATTATTTTTTGCTTAACAATTACTGGTATTTTGCATTTGTTTAAAACACATGAATTGTATTAAGTTTTTCAAATTGTTATCTTCAGTTTTCTTTTCTTTCTTTGCTGTTCAAAGTTAGCAAATACTGCATTACTTTTACTTATTTAATCTCTATTGCATGTTATATTTTTTGTGTGTGTTTAAATGCCTCAATAGAGTTGCATTATGAATTTTTTTCATACTTTTACAATATTGTATAAAATTTAACGGTTAATTATTTAATCGGTTACGTTAAGATATAATTAAAATGTTAACAATTCATTAAAAGAAATTATAATATATACAAAAAGCTAATTTTCTATTAATAGTTTAATTTTTCTTTACGTCACATCAGATAATACCAAAAAACTTTGGGAATAATTTTAGAAACTTTTCGAAAATTTCTATAATTTTGGAATATTGCAATAATCTTGAATTGGCACTTTAATTATTTTCAGACCAACTTTTCGAATTATTCGAATAATTGTTTTTTATATGATTTGAATTTTTTTATTTAACACATAATTTTAATTAAATCATATTTTTTCTTTTTTGTTCAATAATTTGTTGCAATATTTGTTGAGTGTTAAAAGTAAATTAACTGTTTTTAACTGAAATGTTAGTAATTATTTGTTATTGCAAAAGGGAAACAAAACGTTGATTTTCAAACAAATTTTATTTTCATGCAAATAAAGATTTCATTTTAAAATATTGAAATATAAGAAATGCATGAAAGACATGATGAAATAGGCGTAAAAATTATTTCAAAAATGTTGAAAGAAGAGACGAAGGAATGTGTTTTCCATCTTTTATCATGAGAAAATATAAGTATTACCAATTTTTTAACAATTAAACTAAAAATGGAAAGATGGATTCCAAACAACTTTTGAATAAAATTATCTTTACAAATTTGTAAAAAAAATTTTATTGATATAACAAACTTTTGAACCATTTTCTATAAAATTTTTTCTATAAAAATAAAAAATTTTTGAAAAATTTTTTACAAAAGTAAAAATTTTTTGAAAAATTTCCAAAATCAGAAATTTTTGAAAAAATTCCTATAAAAATCAGAAATTTTTGAAAAATTTCCTTTAAAAAAAATAATTCTTGAAATTTTTTTTTAAAAATTTCCTACAAAAATAAAAAATTTTTGAAAAATTTCCTATAAAAATAAGAAATTTTTAAAAAATTCGTATAACAACAATAATCTTTTGATTTTCCTATAAAAATATAAAGTTTTTGAAAAATTTCCTATACAAATAAGAAATTTTTGAAAACTTTTCTATAAAACTAAAAAAATTTTTTAAAAATTTCTAATAAAAATAAGAAAATTTCTACTAAAAATGAGAAACTTTTAAAAAACTTCCTATAAAAATAAGGAATTTTTGAACAATTTCCTATAAAAATAAGACATTTTTGAATAAAATTAAAGAATTTTTGAAAAATTTCTTATAAAAGTAAGAAAATTTTGGAAAATTTCTTATAAAAGTAAGAAAATTTTGGAAAATTTCTTATAAAAGTAAGAAAATTTTGAGAAATTTCCTATCGAAATTAGAAATTAAAAAAAAATGTTTATGAACTTAAGGTGTTTTTGAAAAATTTCTTATAAAAATAAGAAATTTTTAAAAAATTTCTTAAAAAATAAGACATTGTTGAAAAATTTGCTATCAAAATAAGAAATTTTTAAAAATTTCTTATAAAAATTAGAAACTTTTAAAAAACTTCTAATCAAAATAAGAAATTTTTGAAAAATTTCCTATAAGAATAAGAATTTTTTGAAAAATTTCCTATAAAAATAAGAAATTTTTGAAAAATTTCTTAAAAAAATAAGAAATTTTTGAAAAATTTCTTATAAAAATAAGAAATTTTTCAAAAATTTCTTATAAAAATAAGAAATGTTTGAAAAATTTCTTATAAAACAAGAAATTTCTTATAAAAATAAGAAATTTTTGAAAAATTTCTTATAAAAATAAGAAATTTTTGAAAAATTTCTTATAAAAATAAGAAATTTTTGAAAAATTTCTTAAAAAAATGAGAAATTTTTCAAAAATTTCTTAAAAAAATAAGAAATTTTTGAAAATTTTCTTATAAAAATAAGAAATTTTTTAAAAATTTATTATCAAAATAAGAAATTTTTGAAAAATTTCTTATAAAAATAAGAAACTTTTGAAAAATTTCTTATAAAAATAAGAAATTTTTGAAAAATTTCTTATAAAAATAAGAAATTTTTGAAAAATTTCTTATAAAAATAAGAAATTTTTGAAAAATTTCTTATAAAAACAAGAAATTTTTGAAAAATTTCTTATAAAAATAAGAAATTTTTGAAAAATTTTTTATAAAAATAAGAAATTTTTGAAAAATTTCATATAAAGATAAGAAATTTTTGAAAAATTTCTTATAAAAATAAGAAATTTTTGAAAAATTTCTTATAGAAATAAGAAATTTTTGAAAAATTTCTTATAAAAACAAGAAATTTTTGAAAAATTTCTTATAAAAATGAGAAATTTTTGAAAAATTTCTTATAAAAATAAGAAATTTTTGAAAAATTTCTTATACAAATAAGAAATTTTTGAAAAATTTCTTATAAAAATAAGAAATTTTTGAAAAATTTTTTATAAAAATAAGAAATTTTTGAAAAATTTCTTATAAAAATAAGAAAATTTTGAAAAATTTCTAAAAAAAAGAAATTAAAAAAAAATTCTTATTAAAATGAGGAATTTCTTATAAAAATATAAAAAAAATTTATAGAATAAGAAATTTTTGAAAAATTTCTTTTTAAAATAAGACATTTTTGAAAATTTTTTTATAAAAATGAGAAATTAAAAAAAAAATCTTATAAAAATAAGATATTTTTGAAAAATTTCTTATAACATTAAGAAATTTTTATAAAAATAAGATTTTTTTAATTTCTTATAAAATCTGAAGTTTTTTTAAAATTTTCCTATAAAAATTAAAAAAAACTTTTGAAAAATTTCCTATAAATATAAGAAGTTTTTGTTTCTAAAAATTAAAGTTCGTTTCTTAAGTCTTTTGTATTGGAATCTATATTCTCTGAATTCGACTTACAGATATTGTTTTTCTAATTAAATCTGTAAAATTTCTGTAAAATCAAAGGCTCTTTGTTGTAGTAGTCGGTTGTGAGTTCGTTAGGGAAGATTGCAAATATAATGGTTTTAAAATAAAGACTCGCTGGTCTTTTCTTTAAATCAAATCAGTAAATCAATCTAGACTCTGCTCAGACATAGGGTTTTCCTATTATTTTTATTTTAGGATTTCAAATATCAAATTTGATAATCATTTAGCATTTTTAATGAATGTCATGAAGTAAAGATGACAACAAATGGAAATCTCACAATGAAATTGTGGCTCATTTATACTTATTTTGCTGATTTATCTCAAAATTGATTTATTCCTTTAAAACTTCTTCAAAGGTATCCGTTAAGTGAAGGTACAATTGCATGTTGCAATTTGTCATTATTAATCAAAATAATTAATAACTAAAATGACTTGGGCAAAATAAAATAACAAATTGTTTATTGATTGTTTAGGGTATTAAAGCTTAGTAATGCATAAGCAGCAAAAAAACTATATTTTTGAAAAAATCTACTTAAGTTTTTATATGCTAAATTTAACTATGAAAATTTGGGTTTTAAACAATTTTGGCTTATTGTAAATTTTATTACAAAATTCTGTAGAATTCGAAATTATTGAAAAAATATAAAAAATTATATTTAAGGTAAATCCTCAAATGATTTTAATGGACTAAATTTTTCTTAAGAAATTTTTTGTTATTTATATCATTAATGAAACAATTTTTGAACAATTTTATTTTTGAACACAAAAATCTATTTTTATATAAGTTCCACTTGAGTGCTTCACACTTTGATTGTTATTATCCAATAAATATGTAGAGCACTTATTTAATTTATTTGCGGTTAGTGTTGTTGTATTAAATTTTCTATTACAAAATATTTGAAGTTTTCAAAAAAAGCTTATATATTTCTTTTAACATATACATATATAGGCAATTTATTATGGGCCTTTATAACAATTTTTTTTGTTAATAATATTTTATTTATTTATATGATTTTTACGCAATTTTCATAAGTAATTACATTTCTGTTGTGTTATTGTGGAAAACTTAAAAATAAAAATACTTTTGTCTAATAATTACATGCAATTGGAATTGTATGTAATTAGTTAGCGACGGGGATTATGGGCGAGAAAATGAATAACTAAAACCAAAGAAAACACATATATTATTGTAAGCAAATATTAGCACTCGCAATTAGTTGACAGTAAATAAATATGCAATTTAAAGTAATTGTTAATTAACTGAATTGTAATTAAAGCTTAAATATTTGAAACATAACTGTGAACAATAAAAATATTTTAAATTGTAATAAATCATTAAAGTGTGGCTGAGATAAATTTCTTAGATGAAAACAAATCTCTTGATTGAATTGAATCTTCCTGGATTTTGAGTGACAAAGCAAATTTGTTTGCTTAACGTTTTCATAGATTTAAATTCAATGTTTTTGATTGAATTGAAATTAGAGCTCGAAAAAATGTTTATATTTTATGTTTGCAGTTTCTCAAGGAGAAAATAAAACAAGAAAATATATTATATTAATACATGAATTTTTGCATGATTTGATTATGCATGTGTCTTAAGTCTTTTGTTTCGCTAAAGTAAAATATAATAATATATTACCGTATCAATACCTCTGTTTATGTTCTAGTCTATTCTAAGTCTAAATCTTTAAAAATAAGAAATTTTGGAAAAATTTTCTATAACAAAATTAAGTTAAAAAAAAAAAATTGAAAAATTTCCTATAAAACAAGAAATTTTTCAAAAATTTCCTATAAAAATAAGAAATTTTTGAAAAATTTCCAATAAAAATAAGAAATTTTTGAAAAATTTGATTTAAAAATTAGAAATTTTTGAAAAATTTCCTATAAAAATAAGAAATTTTTGAAAAATTTCCTATAAAAATATGAAACTTTTGTAATTTTTTTTATAAAATTAAGAAATTTTTTAAAATTTTCCTATAAAAAAAGATATTTTTGAAAAATTTCCTATAAAAATAAGAAATTAAAAAAAAATCCTATATAAATAATAAATTTTTGAAAAATTTACTATATAAAAGGAAATTTTTGAAAAATTACCTATAAAAATAAAAGATTTTTGAAGAATTTTCAAAAAAAAAAAATAAGAAATTCTTGAAAAATATTCCCAATATTTACAAAAATATTCCCAATGTTTATAAAAATAATAGTGTCGTGGCAACAATGTTCGAGATTATATTTCTTTGTTCTCTCGAACCATGTATTTTGTTGCTATAAATTGGATTTTGATTTGTTTCCTGCCTATTTTGTTTTTGTCTTTTCTTTGACAAAGCGACACCAACCAACTCTGTTAACATTGAAATTCCAACTGAATGATTTTAATACTCATTTAAACGAGTTTTATTAATGATCGAAATAAGAAGTTTCGAAAAATTTCCTATAAAAATAAGAAATATTTGAAAAAATATCCTAAAAGATTAGAAATTTCTGAAAAAAATTCTTTCAAAATGATAAATTTTTAAAAAATTTCTTATAAAAATAAGAAGTTTTTGAAAAATTTCTTATAAAATTAAGAAATTTTTGAAAAATTTCCTATAAAAAAAAAAAAAATAATTTTTTAAAAATATTCTACAAAAATAAGAAATTTTTGCAAAATTTCCTATAAAGATAAGAATATTTTGAAAAATATCCTATAAAAAAATAAGATATTTTTAAAAATTTCCTATAAAAATAAAAAAATTTGAAAAATTTCGTATAAAAAAGACATTTTTGATAAATCTCCTATTAAAAAAAAAAAGAAAATTTTCAAAAATATTCTATCAAAATAAGAAATTTTTTAAATATTTTCTACAAAGAAAAGAAATTTTTGAAAAATTCCCTATAAAAATAAGAAATTTTTGAAAAAATTCCTATAAAAATAAGAAATTTTTTAAAAAATTTCTATAAAAAAAGAAATTTTTTAAAAAAATTTCTATAAAAATAATAAATTTTTTAAAAAAATTTCTATAAAAATAAGAAATTTTTTAAAAAATTTCTATTAAAATAAGAAATTTTTGAAAAATTTCTCATAAAAATAAGAAATTTTTAAAAATTTTATCAAAAGTTTTTTGAAAATATTTTATACAAATAAGAAATTTTTGATAAATAAAAATAAGAAAAGGAATTTTTGGAAAAATTTCCTATAAAAATAAGAAATTTTTGGAAAAAATATTTTTTAAAAATATAAATTTTTTTTAAAATTTCCTATAAAAATAAGAAACTTTTAAATAATTTCCTGTAAAAATATGAAATGTTTGAAAAAATTCCTACAAAAATAAGAAATTTTTGAAAAAATTCCTATAAAAATAAGAAATTTTTAAAGAATTTTTCATAGTCTAGGTCTATGTCTTAATCTATGTCTTAGTCTATGGCTTAGTCTATGTCTCAGTTTATGTCTTAGTCTATATCGTAGTCTATGTCTTAGTCTATGTCTTAGTCTTTGTCTCAGTCTATGTCTTAGTCTATGTCTTAGTCTATGTCTTAGTCTATGTCTTAGTCTATGGCTTAGTCTATGGCTTAGTCTATGGCTTAGTCTATGGCTTAGTCTATGGCTTAGTCTATGGCTTAGTCTATGTCTCAGTTTATGTCTTAGTCTATGTCTTAGTCTATGTCTTAGTCTATATCTTAGTCTATGTGTTAGTCTATGTCCTAGTCTATGTCTTAGTCTATGTCTTATGTCTTATTCTAAGTCTTAGTCTTTGTCTTAGTCTTTGTCTTAGTCTACGTCTTAGTCTTTGTCTTAGTCTATGTCTTAGTCTATGTCTTAGTCTATTTCATTCTTTGAGTTGTACTTATAAACTATTTGTTTTGAAACAAATACTTTTCAAAAATTAACTTTTAAATAAATTGTTTCAATCATACATAGTCCAAATCTTGATTTCGTTTAATTTGTTTAGCTTTTTCCTCCTAATATAAAAACTTTTTAAATACTTTTAAATGCATTTTAAATAAGTAATTAATGTTCAAGGTCAAGGCGTTTTTAAAACAAATTTTCTTATTTTTTTATATTATGAAAATAAAGTTAAAAGTGTTTTAAAACATTAAAAATTTCAGGTTTAAATTTTAAACCTTTTGAGCTTGTAAATCTAGAGTAATGTATAATTTCATGCCCTAGTTTGTCGATTTACAGCCACTTCATTATGATAAAACTTTTATTATTTTCAATTAATATGCAATTCTTACTTTAAGTTTCAAATTGAAATAAAAACACTTAAATTTTTTAATGAAAAAAATTTTGGTTTAAATGATTTATTACTTCGATTTTCGAAAATCATTTAAGAAGTAAGGATCCAAAGTTATATTAAGTGTTTAAAGCCACATCTAAAAAACAAATTATATTTTAATGATTTGTTTTTTGAGGTAAATCTTCATCATAAATTTTCATTAAAGGTTTTCGGTAGCTTTAAAATTTGTTTAGGTTTTTATTGTATTTGAAAATAATAAATCAATATTATTATCTTTTGAAGCTGTAATATCGATAAAAAGCAATTTGTTAAGCTTAAAATTTAGCACAAAATTAGAGAATGGTTTAGTAAAGGTCAAGACAAATTATAGTGTTTTTTAAATAAAGATATTAAGATGTTGTAATATTTATAAAATGTTTTTTAAAAACGATAGTAATGGAAGATGATAAATGATGCTTATGATACTTAAGAATAATTTTAGTAGATCAAAAATTAAAAAAAAATATATAAATTGAATTAGGAACAAAATGGGATCGGGCGAAACACTCTAAAAATGTAAAGAAAAATATTAATTTTAATAAAGAATAAAGGAAAAAATAAAAAGCTAGAAAAAATTTGTAAAAAAAATGTTGAATTTATATACATAGGAACGGAATGGAATTGGATGAAACATTCAAAATGATGATTTGGATGAATGAATTATTTGGCTCTTAATTGTTTAATAGTCAAATAAATAATAAAAAAATATTTCTAATCCATCATAAATGGAATGTGGAACAAAATGGAATTTTGTGAAACACAGGAGAAAGTAAAGATAAATTGTAGACTTAAATACTGCTAAGATCAAAACTGAAAAGGTATACAAATTTCTATAAAAAATAGCTGAATTTCTAAAATAGGAACGAAATGGAATTTCATGAAACATTCAAAATGATAAATTATTTTGTTGACTCTTAATAATCATTTAAAAGTCAAAGAAAATATAAAAAAGTGTCTAAATAATCTTAAACATAATGAGGAACAAAATGGAATTTCATGAAACAACCAACAAAAGTGAAAAGAAATGACAGATTTATATAAAGTTAAACAAAAAATTAAAAAACTTTAAGTATTTCCGTAAAAATGAGGTGGATTTACATAAATAAAAACGAAATGGAATTTATTGAAACATTTAAAATGATGGTGAATGTGAATTTCTGAATTTCTTAAAATAGGAACGAATTGGATAAAAAATTCAGGACTTTCAAAAATTATTTCTTTGACTCCTTACAATCATTCAAAAGTAGAAAAATAAAAAAATCTTTAAATACAGTTAAATTGACTTAGGAACACAATGAAATTGCGTGAAACACCAAAAAAAAAAATTAAAGATTTCATTCCAGTTAAACTTAAAATTGTTAAACTCTAACATATTATATAAAAATTGATAAATTTATTCACATAGGAACAAAATGGAACAAGATGAAGTATCCGAAATTTAAATAAATACTAAGTGGTTTTGTTGATTACGTTAAAAATTCAGAAAAGATATAATAAGTTAAGACATTTGATTTAACGGAACAAAATGGAATT
Organism: Stomorhina lunata; assembly: GCA_933228675.1. Lineage (NCBI taxonomy): Eukaryota > Metazoa > Arthropoda > Insecta > Diptera > Rhiniidae > Stomorhina > Stomorhina lunata. The sequence goes on from OW121741.1 coordinate 11,833,516, forward strand.
AAATGAAACATTAATAAATTAAGGAGAAATTATAGTTTGTTCTCAAAAGTTATTAAATATACAAACTAAAACTAAAAATATCTTAAAAAATAAAAAAAATAAAAGTTTTGGTGAAAGGAACGAAATGGAAACTTGTGAAACACATTTTTTTTATTTAAAAATAAACATGAATTTTCCTAATTCTTTTGAAATTATTAAAAACTAAAGAATCTTAAATTTTGTAACATGGGAACAAAATGGAATTTTGTGAAACATTTTCAAAAATGAAGAAATATCATAGATTTCAATAAAGAAATAATCAGCCAAGCACAATTTAAATAAATAAACATAAAATTAATTTAAAAATACATATGTTTTCAAAAAGGAACGGTATGGAATTTTGTGAAACATTAGTTTAAACACTCAAAAAACTAAATTAAACGAAATAACATATATGGAAAATTTCACTTTAAAGAATTTGAATCGTTTTGGAGTCAAATGAAATATATAAAAAAACAAAGTATAAAATAGAAAAAAATGTTTTAAAATTGAATAAAAGTTATGACAAAAATAAAGTAATTGAAATCGTTCTAAAGAAATTCTTTAAAAATTATATTATACTCAGGAAGGAACGAAGTGAAATCACGTGAAACCAAGGTTGTTTGAATTGAAAATAAAATGGAATTAAAAAAAATCTTTTAAATTTATTAAATACTATAAAGATTTTAGACTTTGGTACAAGGTAACGAAATGGAATTTTGTGAAATATCATTAAAAATTAAGAAAAATTAAAGATTTTATTAAACAAATAAGAAGAAAACCGAAATAGAAATAATTAGGCATATAATTTATCAAAAATGGATATGTTTCAAAAGAGGAACCTTCAAAAGACTAAATTGCAATGAGAAATATATAAATAAAATTAAATATGTTAAATATTTTCACCATAAAGAATTTGGAACGTTTCGGAATCATATTAAACATTGAGAAAAAAAAAACGAAATATAAAAAAGAACACAAAGGTTTTGAAATTGAATAAAAAATTAATATAAAAGTAAACATATTGAAACAAATCTAAAAAATTGTTTGCAAATTTTACTAAATTCAAAAAAGAACGATATGGAATCAAGTGAAACAAAGGTTACTTATATTTTTCTTTTCAAATTTTAAATTACTATGAAGATTTAAGACTTTAGAACCATGGTACGAAATGGAATTCTGTGAAACACCATCAAAAAGGAAAAAAAATGCAAAGATTTCAAGGAAGAAATAATCAGCAGGGTAAAATATTAATAATTAATCTTAAAATTTATTGAAAAGACTTTGGAACAAGGGAACGAAATGGAATTTTGTGAAACAATTTAAAAAATTAATAAAAGGCAAAGATTTCAAGGATTTCAAGCAGCAGAGCGAAATATAAATAATTGACATATTATTGATCGAAAAATTAATATTTTCCGAAGAGGAACGATATGGAATTTTGTGAAACATTAGTTCAAACCCAAACAAAAACCAAACTGCGATAAGAAATAACTAAAAAAATTTAAATATGTAAAAATTTTCATCTTAAAGAATGTGGAACGTTTTGGAATCAAATGAAACATTGAGAAAAAATAAACGAAATATAAAAAACGACATTTTGTGTGCTTTAAACTTGAATAAAAATTATTACGAAACTAAAAATATTGAAATCGTTCTAAAGAAATTCTTTAAAAATGATACTATACTCAAGAAGATGTAGAATCATGTGAAACAAAGGTTATTTGTATTGAAAATAAAGTGAAATTAATATAATTCTTTTAAAATTATGAAAACTGTAAAGAATTTAGATTTTGGCACAAGGGAACGAAATGGAATTTTGTGAAACATCAACAAAAATTAAAAAAAATAAAAAAAAAACATGAAGCAAAGTGTGATATAAATAATAAGGCTTAAAATTATTTGTATGTTTCCGAAGAGGAATGATATGGAATTTTGTGAAACATTAGTTTTAACCCTTAAAAGATTAAATTGCAATAAGAAATAACTAAATTAAATAAAATATATGAAAAATGTCATCATAACAAATATAAAATGTTGTGGCATAAAATGAAACATTGAGAAAAGCCACAAAATTTCCTCAATCTTTTGATTTAGATTCAACGAAGCATTTTTTCGAGTTTTTCTATTTAAATTTATAAAAATGTCATTAAAATAAAATCTTTGGTCTGTTGTGGTCTTTTTAAGTAAGTGAAGCAAAATAGCTATATTTTTTGAGATTCATTTGGATCTCTTGAAGCAATAAGACCTAAATTGCAGCTGCAGTTTTGTTTGGTAAAATGACAACCTTGTCTTAGTGTTTTGTATTAACTTATTTGGTCTTTTGTTTATTAGAAATAAAGATTCTTTTTTATGTATGTATAATCAAACAAACATTTCTGGTAAAATTGAGGTCTTTGCTTTTTAGAGACAACTTCAAAACTTATGTAATTTAATGTTTGGTCAATAATAAAAATGTTCCATATATGGTAGCTAATGGTGCTTTTTGTATTGGAAAAATGTCACTTTAATTTTGTGTCTTAAAAAAATGGTGGGAATTTTATATTTTACATAGCAAAATTTTTTAAAGATGAACGATTTGCTAAGCTTTAAAAAAACATTGTAAGTTAGGCAAGTCTTGCCTGTACTTTGTATCTAATATGATTTTTTGGTTTGGATGATGTTTCAAAACAAAAGACTTAAGACACATACTTTTTACTAGAGATACTTCGATTTGTTTTAAATGTTTGTAGCTTAAGTCTTTTGTTTTGCTTAAAGTGTAGCTGATTTAATTTAAATTAAGTCAATTTATAATTAATGGGATTAATGGAAAAAATCAGTTGTATTCAAAACAAAAGACTTAAGATAGCTACTTGCTAAGTTTTTAATGATTTCTAAACGCTTGCGCTATATTTTTTTGGCTTAAACTCACCTGTTGAATAAATACAAAATAAATTAGGCCAATCTAAATCAATAAAATAAAATTGAAACAGTTATAATAAGTCAAATCATTTGAAATATGAAAAACAAATCCTTTTAAAGGCTGGTCTTTATTCAAGTTTTCCTCAGCAGTTCTTTTAAAATAGCAAAAAGTTGTTTACAAACATTTTTTTTCCAAATTGCCATAATTATTTAAATTTATACTAATTATAAATGCAAATGAGTTATAATTATTGCTTATTTCTCACTTAATTATATCATTATAAAAAGTCATTCATTCAGTCGCCTTTAAAAGTGTAAAACAATTAATCTTTTTCACCAAATCTCCTGTCTTTCAAAATCGTATTCAATAAGGAAGTGGTTATGTATCAAAAAAAAAATTTCCAGTAACGTTTTTTTTTTTTTTTTTTTGGATACAAACTAAACATATCTACATGGTTTTAGCAAACAAACTCATTTTATTTTAATTTTTTTTTTGTTTTTTTGGTCATTTAATCAATAATTCCGTCTTTATGGCTTTATATATCAAAATATACTATTGACCGATTGACTTACAGAAAGCTGGATTTTCTTTTAATTTTACTTTTAACAAAAAACCCCATATTACAATTTGAAAGAAAACTCGTTTTTTTTCTTGTAATTTCCATTAAATTGCTCACAATTACTTAAGTCTGTTAGTGGAGCTTTGGGTTTTTTGTGGCTTACAAAATTTCCTCATTCACTTTCAGGATATTATAAAATTATAGGATGCTTGTAATATACATACAAAACTTTATGTTCCACCATAGCCAGTTTAAAGTTTGGTTTTTATAAATTTTCTATAAAGATATTGACAAATTAAACTAAATCCAAAAGTCATATTTAAGTTTGATATTCGATTTTATCCAACTAACGAGTGCAACAAAGTATTAAATGTAGAGACATGCGACATACGAAAACTAGATCAGTTTTGTGGCTAATTAATGATCCCAGAGTAAGTCCCATCAAAAACTTTTCCATAGAAAACCAGTCCCAGCGAAATTTTTCCAATAAAAACAAGTCCCAATGAATACTTTTTTTTGAAACAACTAGATATAGCGACAAGTTATCTATAGAAAAGAGAGTCCCAGCGACAAGTTTTCTATAAAAAATTAGTCCCAGCGACAAGATTTCTAAAGAAAACTAGTCCCAGCGAAAAGTTTTCTATAGAAAACTAGTCCCAGCGACAAGTTTTCTATTGAAAACTAGTCCCAGCGACAAGTTTTCTATAGAAAACTAGTCCCAGCGACAAGTTTTCTATAGAAAACTAGTCCCAGCGACAAGTTTTCTATAGAAAAATAGTCCCAGCGACAAGTTTTCTACAGAAAACTAGTCCCAGCGACAAGTTTTCTATAGAAAACTAGTCCCAGCGACAAGTTTTCTATAGAAAACTAGTCCCAACGACAAGTTTTCTATAGAAAACTAGTCCCAGCGACAAGTTTTCTATAGAAAACTAGTCCCAGCGACAAGTTTTCTATAGAAAACTAATCCCAGCGCCAAGTTTTCTATAGAAATCTAGTCCCAGCGACAAGTTTTTTTTATAGAAAACTAGTCCCAGCGACAAGTTTTCTATAGAAAACTAGTCCTAGCAACAAGTTTTCTATAGAAAACTAGTCCTAGCAATAAGTTTTCTATAGAAAACTAGTCCCAGCGACAAGTTTTCTATATAGAAAAGTTGTCGCTTGGACAATTTTTCTATAGAAAAGTTGTCGCTTGGACAATTTTTCTATAGAAAAGTTGTCGCTTGGACAATTTTTCTATAGAAAAGTTGTTGCTTGGACAATTTTTCTATAGAAAAGTTGTCGCTTGGACGATTTTTCTATAGAAAAGATGTCGCTTGGACAATTTTTTTATAGAAAAGTTGTCGCTTGCACAATTTTTCTATAGAAAAGTTGTCGCTGAGACAATTTTTCTATAGAAAAGTTGTTGCTTAGACAATTTTTCTAGATAATTTGTCGCTAGGACAATTTTTCTATAGAAAGGTTGCTGCTTGGACAATTTTTCTATAGAAAAGTTGTTGCTTGGACAATTTTTCTATAGAAAAGCTGTGGCTTGGAAAATTTTTCTATACAAAAGTTGTGGCTTGGAATATTTTTCTAATGAAAAGTTGTCGCTTGGACAATTTTTCTATAGAAAAGTTGTCGCTTGGACAATTTTTCTATAGAAAAGATGTCGCTTGGACAATTTTTCTATAGGAAAGTAGTCGCTTGGACAATTTTTCTATAGAAAAGTTGCCGCTGAGACAATTTTTCTATAGAAAAGTTGTTGCTTGGACAATTTTTCTATAGAAAAGTTGTCGCTTGGACAATTTTTCTATAGAAAAGTTGTCGCTTGGACAATTTTTCTATAGAAAAGTTGTCGCTTGGATAATTTTTCTATAGAAAAGTTGTCGCTTGGACAATTTTTCTATAGAAAAGTTGTCGCTTGGACAATTTTTCTATAGAAAAGTTGTCGCTTGGACAATTTTTCTATAGAAAAGTTGTCGCTTGGACAATTTTTCTGTAGAAAAGTTGTCGCTTGAACAATTTTTTTATAGAAAAGTTGTCGCTTGGATAATTTTTCTATAGAAAAGTTGTCGCTTGGACAATTTTTCTATAGAAAAGTTGTCGCTTGGACAATTTTTCTATAGAAAAGTTGTCGCTTGGACAATTTTTCTATAGAAAAGTTGTAGCTTGGACAATTTTTCTATAGAAAAGTTGTAGCTTGGACAATTTTTCTATAGAAAAGTTGTCGCTGGAAAATTTTTCTATAGAAAAGTTGTCGCTTGGAAAATTTGTCTAAAGGAAAGTTGTCGCTTGGACAATTTTTCTATAGAAAAGTTGTCGCTTGAACAATTTTTTTATACACAATTTCTCTATAGAAAAGTTATCGCTGGGGCATTTTTTCTTCACAAATGCTGTAGCATAAATGCCAAATAAAACTTTCCTTTTTGTAATTTTTTTCCTTTGTCAAATTTTCTTTGAAAATTGTTTATTTGATTGAAAATTTCGAAATTTTTAAATTTTTTTAAAACTATTTGTAAACCAATTTTGTAAATATTTCATTTTGTTTATTATTTAATTCAACATATTTTCAAATATCTTACGAAACTTCATATTTATTTAGTTATTTCATATATTTTGCAGCTAGAAAATATTTTTTAACTTATAAAATTTTGCAATTGTTAAAATCATTATAAATAAAATATAAATTTTTATGTGTTTTTATAGAAAATTTTGTTTTATGTGTTTTTTGCATGTGAATGTATATACGAATATTCGAACAACTGCTGATACCTCACATACATATATATGTTGTTAAACTAAATGTATGATTTAACACTAAAACTAATAAAAATTAGGCGAATAATATGTTAGACCCATGTAAGACTGACTGACTCTGTATCAACCACCAATAAACCAACCATGACTACAATCTATGCCAAAATACCTAACAACACTTTAACAAAAAAAAAAAAAAAAACTATATACAAATGTACATCTATATTGTATTATTACATCAATTGTAATAAAGAAAAAAAAAAATTAAATAATTTTAAAATTATTTGTTTCTTTTTTGTTGGCTTCTGATTATCTAATCGCGGCTATTTCTAAGACATAAACTATATATAAGTTAGGGAAAATATAACTTAAAACCCTTTTAAAATAGTTGGGCCAATGAGATCGACCATATGTTTTAAATATTTCAAACATTCAGCCAAACATTAAACTTTCAAAATCAATAAAAAAGTTTTAAAATTATCTACTGTTTTCATATGTACCAAAATTATTTAAAATACTTCCTTGTGCAACCAAATAAATTGCTTTGATTTGGTTTTTCCAAATTACAACTTTTGAATATATGATTTAGTTTCATTTTTTTGCCAAAACTCTTAATTAAAATCTTTTCATGTTTTCTGCGACAATTTAACGCCTTATCATTTAAACAAATATTTATTAATTTGTTTGAAAATTTGCTAAGATGAATTGCCTAAAAAATATTTCGTAAAATTTTTTCTAATTAAACGAGTATTTTGAAAGCATTAAAGAATTAAAGAAAAAAAAATACGAAAATATCCACACATTCACTGCAATTTATGGAAAATCGTAGAAAACTGACAGTTATGATGAGGAAAAGTAGACAACTTTAAGATTTTAAAAGACAAGAAAAAAATTTTGAACACCATACATTTTTCTGTAAAAAAACACAACACACTTCAAACTTTTCTATAGAAAACTTATTCCATGGATAATTTTCTAATGAAAAAATAGTCCCGGCAACAACTTTCCTATAGAAAAGTCCCAGTGACAATTTTTCTATAGAAAACTAGTCCCAGCGACAACTTTTCTATAGAAAACTAGTCCCAGTGACAACTTTTCTATAGAAAACTAGTCCCAGCGACAACTTTTCTATAGAAAACTAGTCCCACTGTCAACTTTTCTATAGAAAACTTGTCCCACTGTCAACTTTTCTACAGAAAACTTGTCCCAATGTCAACTTTTCTATAGAAAACTTGTCCCACTGTCAACTTTTCTATAGAAAACTTGTCCCACTGTCAACTTTTCTATAGAAAACTTGTCCCACTGTCAACTTTTCTATAGAAAACTTGTCCCACTGTCAACTTTTCTATAGAAAACTTGTCCCACTGTCAACTTTTCTATAGAAAACTAGTCCCAGCGACAACTATTCTATAGAAAACTAGTCCCAGCGACAACTTTTTTATAGAAAACTAGTCCCAGCGACAACTTTTCTATAGAAAACTAGTCCCAGCGACAACTTTTCTATAGAAAACTAGTCCCAGCGACAACTTTTCTATAGAAAACTAGTCCCAGCGACAACTTTTCTATAGAAAACTAGTCCCAGCGACAACTTTTCTATAGAAAACTAGTCCCAGCGACAACTTTTCTATAGAAAACTAGTCCCAGCAACAAATTTTCTATAGAAAACTTGTCCCATAGTCAACTTTTCTATAATAAACTTGTCCCACTGTCAACTTTTCTATAAAAAACTTGTCCCACTGTCAACTTTTCTATAGAAAACTTGTCCCACTGTCAACCTTTCTATAGAAAACTTGTCCCACTGTCAACCTTTCTATAGAAAACTTGTCCCACTGTCAACCTTTCTATAGAAAACTTGTCCCACTGTCAACCTTTCTATAGAAAACTTGTCCCACTGTCAACTTTTCTATAGAAAACTTGTCCCACTGTCAACTTTTCTATAGAAAACTTGTCCCACTGTCAACTTTTCTATAGAAAACTTGTCCCACTGTCAACTTTTCTATAGAAAACTTGTCCCACTGTCAACTTTTCTATAGAAAACTTGTCCCACTGTCAACTTTTCTATAGGAAACTTGTCCCACTGTCAACTTTTCTATAGAAAACTTGTCCCACTGTCAACTTTTCTATAGAAAACTTGTCCCACTGTCAACTTTTCTATAGAAAACTTGTCCCACTGTCAACTTTTCTATAGAAAACTTGTCCCACTGTCAACTTTTCTATAGAAAACTTTTCCCACTGTCAACTTTTCTATAGAAAACTTGTCCCACTGTCAACTTTTCTATAGAAAACTTGTACCACTGTCAACTTTTCTATAGAAAACTTGTCCCACTGTCAACTTTTCTATAGATAACTTGTCCCACTGTCAACTTTTCTATAGAAAACTTGTCCCACTGTCAAATTTTCTATAGAAAACTTGTCCCACTGTCAACTTTCCTATAGAAAACTTGTCCAACTGTCAACTTTTCTATAGAAAACTTGTCCCACTGTCAACTTTTCTATAGAAAACTTATCCCACTGTCAACTTTTCTATAGAAAACTTGTCCCACTGGCAACTTTCTATAGAAAACTTGTCCCACTGTCAACTTTTCTACAGAAAACTTGTCTCACTGTCAGCTTTTTTATAGAAAACTTGTCCCACTGTCAACTTTTCTATAGAAAACTTGTCCCACTGTCAACTTTTCTATAGAAAACTTGTCCCACTGTCAACTTTTCTATAGAAAACTTGTCCCACTGGCAACTTTCTATAGAAAACTTGTCCCACTGTCAACTTTTCTTTAGAAAACTTGTCCCACTGTCAACTTTTCTATAGAAAACTTGTCCAACTGTCAACTTTTCTATAGAAAACTTGTCCAACTGTCAACTTTTCTATAGAAAACTTGTCCCACTGTCAACTTTTCTATAGAAAACTTGTCCCACTGTCAACTCTTCTATAGAAAACTTGTCCCACTGGCAACTTTCTATAGAAAACTTGTCCTACTGTCAACTTTTCTATAGAAAACTTGTCCCACTGTCAACTTTCCTATAGAAAACTTGTCCAACTGTCAACTTTTCTATAGAAAACTTGTCCAACTGTCAACTTTTCTATAGAAAACTTGTCCCACTGTCAACTTTTCTGTAGAAAACTTGTCCCACTGTCAACTTTTCTATAGAAAACTTGTCCCACTGGCAACTTTCTATAGAAAACTTGTCCCACTGTCAACTTTTCTACAGAAAACTTGTCTCACTGTCAGCTTTTTTATAGAAAACTTGTCCCACTGTCAACTTTTCAATAGAAAAGTTGTCCCACTGTCAACTTTTCTATAGAAAACTTGTCCCACTGTCAACTTTTCTATAGAAAACTTGTCCCACTGTCAACTTTTCTATAGAAAACTTGTCCCACTGTCAACTTTTCTTTAGAAAACTTGTCCCACTGTCAACTTTTCTATAGAAAACTTGCCACACTGTCAACTTTTCTATAGAAAACTTGTCACACAATTTTTGTAGAGAAAACTTGTCCCACTGTAAATTTTTCTATAGAAAACTTGTCCGACTGTCAACTTTTTTATAGAAAACTAGTCTCTTGGTCAACTTTTCTCTAGAAAACTTGTCCCTTGGTCAATTTTTCTATAGAAAACTAGCCCCTTGTTCAATTCTTCAATAGAAACTTTTCCTTAGGTGACTACTTGTAGGGTACTCTAATTTAACCAATGCATGAATTGATTCAGATTGAGCTTAAACCAATACCCCAAAGAAATTTTTTTTTTTTAATTTTTGTTGATTTTTGTAAAAATATTAAGGCATATATGATTGAACAAAGTAATTGTAAGCAATTTAATGCTCCTTTTCCATACCCTATAGTTAGCAAATTATCATATCTGTATAAAAACAGATAGTCAAATATAGAAAGAAACTGTTCAATATTTGAAGTAATCGATTTGATGAAGATATTATTTTTTTTGACTAGGGTTGTTCCTAGCAGTCTTTATAGAATTTAGGAAATTTTACTAAAATTGCACTTAGACAGATTTGCAGGCAAATGCACAATATACAATGTTCATGGTTTTAACTTGTTTGTGACGTAATATTTTATTTTTTGCCTAAAGCAAAATCTTGCTTTGGGAAAAATAAAATTAATAAAAAAAGCTAAAACAATTTACAAAATCAAGTATTAATATACTAGGCCTTTTAAAAATGCATTTTTAAATTTAAGAGGATTATTTGATTTGCTTTGGCAAAACAAAAAACATACCTTTTTCTCAAGTTAACTTGCAACAGGTGCGTGGTAATTGCTCATATCTAAAAATGAATGAATTTGCGCATGCGTACAAGTTTCTTTTATTTGCGAATGCTGCAGCAATTGTTTTGGCATGTGTTTTGGAAAAGGAAACAATTTTTTGGTCTTAAATTCGATTTGTATTTTTTTGCCTTTTCAATAAATTTATTATATGAACTGACAAGGTAGCAGTTGTTTGTTAATAGTTAAACCACCTCAAATTTATCGTAATGTTTTCTTAAGAGTTTTTCTTGTCTTGTAGTACAAGATCAGGGTTGGGTTGGTTTGTTGTAAGGCTATGAAAAAAATCTGCAAATAAAACTTTTAAAAATAAAGTGTGTTTGCGTTTTGGCTGAAAAATAAAAATAAATTAAGAAAATTATATTTTTGTAACTTTTAAGCAGGAAGGTTTTAAGTGGAAACTAGTTTTTAGCAAGCCAAAAGTTTTTAATTGAATTAGAATTATGTAACAGAAAATTGAAGTTTAGGTATCAATAATGTCAATGTCAATATAATTTGAAAGTTACCATTGACTTAATCATATAGGAAAATTGCCCCTGTCAACTTTTCTATACAAAACATGGTCCACTGTCAACTTTTCTAAAGAAAACTTGTCCCACTGTCAACTTTTCTATTGAAAACTTGTCCCACTATACACCTTTCTATAGAAAGCTTGTTCCACTGTAAACTTTTCTGATAGAAAACCCACTGTTAACATTTGCATAGAAAACTTGTCCCACTGTCAACTTTATTAAAGAAAACTTGTCCCACTGTCAACTTTTTAATAGAAAACTTGTCCCACTGTCAACTTTCCTATAGAAAACTTGTCCCACTGTCAACTTTTTTATAGACAACTTGTGCCACTGTATAATTTTCTATAGAAAACTTGTACCACTGTCAACTTTTCTATTGAAAACTTGTCCCACTGTCAACTTTCCTATAGAAAACTTGTCCCACAGTCAACTTTTCTATAGAAAACTTGTCCCACTGTCAACTTTTCTATAGAAAACCTGTCACACTGTCAACTTTTCTATAGAAAACTTGTCCCCAATGTCAACTTTTTTTTAAAAAGAAATTTAAATTTAAAAAGAAATTTTTGAAAAATTTTTTATAAAAATCGAAAAATTTGAAATTTAATAAGAAATTTTTGGAAAATTTTTTTAAAAATTTCCTATAAAAATTAAAATTTTTTTTTAAATTTTCTATAAATAGATTTTTTTTTTTAATTTCCTATTGAAATTTTCCAGTAAAAATAGAAAATTTTTGAAAATTTTCTATAAAAATATTAAATTTTTGAAAATTTCCTGTAAAAATAGTAATTTTTTGAAAAATTTAATATGCAAATAAGAAATTTTAGAAAAATTTCCTATGAAAATAGAAAATTTTTTTAAGATTTCCTATTAAAAAAAAAATTTTTAAAGATTTCTTATAAAATTAGGAAATGTTTTAAAGATTTTCTATAAAAATAGAAAATTTTGAAAAATTGCATATAAAAATAGGAAATTTTTTAAAAATTTCCTTCAAAATAGGAAAAATTAGAAAATTTTCATATAAAAATAAGAAATTTTTGAAAAATTTCCTTTGAAAATAAGAAATTTTTGAAAAATTTCCTATGAAAATAAGAAATTTTTGAAAAATTTCCTATGAAAATAGGAAATTTTTGAAAAATTTCCTATAAAAATAAGAAATCTTTAAAAAACTTCATGTAAAAATAAGATATTTAAAAAAAAATCTATAAAAATTTTTTTTTTGGAAAATTTCTTATAAATATAAGCAATTTTTGAAAAGTTTCCTATAAAAATAAGAATTTTTTGAAATATTTCCTATAAATGTAAGAAATTTTTGAAAAACTTCCTATAAAAATAAGAAATTTTTAAAAAATTTCGTATAAAAATTAGAAATTTTTGAAAAATTTCCTATAAAAATAAGAACATTTTTGAAAAATTTCTTATAAGAATAAAAAAATTTTTGAAAAATTTCCTATGAAAATAAGAAATTTTTTAAAAATTTCCTATAAAAATAAGAAATTTTTGAAAAATTTCCTATAAAAATAAGAAATTTTTGAAAATTTTCCTATAAAAATAAGAAATTTTTTAAAAATTTTCTATAAAAATAAGAAATTTTTGAAAAATTTCCTATAAAAGTAGGAAATTTTTCAAAAATTTCCTATAAAAATAAGAAATTGTTGAAAAATTTCCTATAAAAATTAGAAATTTTTGAAAAACTTCCTATAAAAATAAGAAATTTTTGAAAATATTCCTATAAAAATAAGAAATTTTTGAAAAATTTCCTATAAAAATAAGAAATTTTTGAAAAATTTCCTATAAAAATAAGAAGATTTTGAAAAATTTCTAATAAAAAAAAAGAAATTTTTGAAAATATTCTTATAAAAATAAGAAATTTTTGAAAGTTTTCTTATAAAAATAAGAAGTTTATGGAAAATGTTCTATAAAAATAAGATATTTAAAAAAAAATTCTATAAAAATAAGAAATTTTTGAAAAATTTCCTATAAAAATAAGAAATTTTTGAAAAATTTCCTATGAAAATAAGAAATTTTTGAAAAATTTCCTATGAAAATAAGAAATTTTTGAAAAATTTCCTATAAAAATAAGAAATTTTTGAAAAATTTCCAATAAAAATAAGAAATTTTTGAAAATTTTCCTATAAAAATAAGAAGTTTTTGAAAAATTTCTAATAAAAAAAAAAGAAATTTTGGAAAAGTTTCTTATAAAAATAATAAATTTTTGACAATTTTCTTATAAAAATAAGAAGTTTATGGAAAATGTTCTATAAAAATAAGATATTTAAAAAAAAAAAATTTATAAAAATAGGAAATTTTTAAAAAATTTCCTATAAAAATAGGAAATTTTTAAAAAATCTCCTATAAAAATAGGAAATTTTTAAAAAATTTCCTATAAAAATAGGAAATTTTTAAAAAATTTCCTATAAAAATAGGAAATTTTTAAAAAATTTCCTATAAATTTTTAAAAAATTTCCTATAAAATTAGGAAATTTTTAAAAAATTTCCTATAAAAATAGGAAATTTTTAAAAAAATTCCTATAAAAATAAGAAATTTTTAAAAAATTTCCTATAAAAATAGGAAATTTTAAAAAAATTTCCTATAAAAATAAGAAATTTTTGAAAAATTTCCTATAAAAATAAGAAATTTTTGAAAAATTTCCTATAAAAATAAGAAATTTTTGAAAAATTTCCTATAAAAATAAGAAATTTTTGATAAATTTCCTATTAAATTTTAATTTTAAAAATTTCTGATAAATAATGACTTTTTGAAAATTTTTTTATAAAAATAAAAAATGTTTGAAAAATTTCGTGTAAAATTGGAGAAATTAAAAAAAAGATATTTTTGAAAAATTTTCTTCTATAAAAAAATTCTTGTCAGAAGTGGGATTCGAACCCACGCCCTCAGAGAGGACCAGAATGCTCGAGAACACTTTGTTGAGACAAAGCAAGTTGTTACACTTGAGTCTGGCGCCTTAGACCGCTCGGCCATCCTGACGTGTGTGCGAGTATTGTCACATTGTGTTTTTGTTAGTTATCGAAACAGAGAATTTTGAAAAATCAATACTTAAATACTGAAAGTAACATAAAACAAAATCTATTATTGGAATAAACAGACTTTTCTTATATTTTTCATTATGTCAAAAGTATTGTCTACCAACAAAAATAGTGACTCAATTTGCCATAAATAGATACACATTTTATATATGATTTTGTTACGACAGTACTTGAGTACTGTATTGTTTTATGAATTGGTATTTTTACTTGCTGTAGCATACTTTGGGGATGGAATGTTTATTTGTAGTATTGTATTACTGATTTTTTACACTATAGCCTACTTTAGGGATGATATTAAAACAAATATATATCAGGCAATAGCCTTTTCTCTGTATAGAAATTATGATGAAGCAAATCATTTAATATTTCATTTAATGGTTATTTTTACTGCAAATCCTATTCAGGCTGAGGAAATGATAGCAATACATTTTAACTGTATTTAACTCTTTTTGTTTAATGAAGATTGGAAATTTTTAAATACATTTACATATTAATTTAAACAATTTAATTAAATCTAAAAAAAGGAAAATTTTATATATATACAAGATTTGAGCTGGTTTGTGTCTAAGGTAAAGAATAGTTAAAATCTTGAATGTAATTAGTATTAATTGACTACCGGTCAATATGTCAATAAATGTATATGGTTTGTGTATAAAATGTGCTTCAAAATTAGTGAATATATAAAACAGTTTTTCTAAAATTGCCTATAAATAGGAAACAGCTATCATGAAAGCTTTAGAATGTATTTAAATTACAGTTGAAAACAACATTTGGTTCCACAGATTGTACAATTTTCACAATTTTAGTGAGTTTAAAATAGAATAGCAGTTTCAATTGATTGTTGGTATGCATTTGCATTTGTAAAATTTTAGCTTTTTAAATATTGTATAGTAGAGTTGTATTTTTTATTATGATGCCGTTAAAAATGCCTCTTAAATCTATAGTTCATTAATAAAATATAATTTTTCTTTCATTCTAGGTAAGTTCCTTAATCACATGTAAGTAAGTATATTTTGTAAATTAGAGACTCAATTTTAAAAGGAATAGTTATCAAAGCATCAAAATCATTCACCTGGGTATAAAAATTCGGTATAAAATATTTCACTTACAAATTCCCTGTAAAAAAATTTTTTCAAGAAAAAGTTTAATGCCGAAAAATGTTTATAAAACATTTTAATACCGAAAAAAATTTTCCATTTAAAAATTTTTACCGAAAATTTATCAGTAAAAAATTTTTAGACCGAAAAATGTTCTGTAAACAATTGTTACACCAAAAAATTTTTGTTCGGGTAGGACACAGATATTTCTCCAAAATTGTTTATATAAAAAATTAAAAATATATTCGGGGGTTAATTCTTCTTGGTAAGATGGGGATTCTTTATTATACGCACCTTTTATCTTTGGGGTTTTTATTGTAAGTGAACATTTCATTTCTTATAATTATTTTAGAAGGCACAAGTATAACACTTAAAAACTAAAAGAGAATACAAAAAATTTCGCGAGAGACTGGAAATCTTGCTCCCATCGTTAACACCATGGGGCAATAGAATACAGTCTCTTGTACATGAACATCCCGGCCCCCTTGCTATCATGCAACAAGGAAACCGTTTGTTTGATAACAGTCGTAAATTCAGAAATTTAATTTTGCTATTAATACTATAATATACGAAAGTTTAATTGTAATTATAAAATGATTAATTGATCAACTTGCATAAGCTATATTTAATAATTCATAGATATTTAATTTCATATATATATCAAAGTTAAGTTGATAATAAAAGGTTATTCAGGTTAAACTCCAAATCTCCCAATGATTGTCCAGCCAAGATTAGTATCCTGGGCCATTGGGGAACCGATGGAAGCAGCTTGAATGCTGGGTCTTATCAATCGTGGGTATATGTCGGCGCCAAGAATAATATAGATGTTGGCATCAAGGTAAAAGTTGGGATCAGCGAGCCTTAAGTTTGTATATAATGAAGCTACTCGCTCGTCTATTTTTTCCATGGGCTGTTTACGAGGTAGATCTGGAACAGTTTTAGCAGCAATTTCAAAGATGACGCCCTCATCAAACCGTGGCTGAAACGTGATTTTACACCACTTATCATCGCCAATTGTTTCGGTAGGTAGCTTGTAGTGTCGGACGAGATAGTCTGAAACACAGCTCGTTTGTTCACAAGGGTTTAATAAACCTCTTACGTGTTTCCATTGATCACCAAATTTCATTTTTATACAGATGGTGGGAAGTAGCGTAATAGATGAACGAGAGATGGATAAGTTGCTAGATCGATTTGTGCTAGTGTTGGAAATTAAGCGTGCGTGTCGGTGCAGAAGGCTGTGGTGTTTTCCTTTGCACTGTCGACAACGGTCTTTACTACGGCAACGGTTTATGAGATGAGAGTGTCCGAGGCAGTTTTCGCAGTATCGATGTCTCTTTACAACCTGTAGTTTTTCGGATACATTCATCCTACGGAACTTGATGCATTTGCGGAGAGGGTGGTCTTTGCGACAAAGACGGCAATCATATGAGGTGTTCTGTTGACGACGATTTCGAATTGGTTCGACTAGGGGGGAAATGCTTCTTTCTTGACGACGGGGCATGATGGTAGCTGTAAATAGATTTAAAAGACATTATTAGTGTTGTTCGGGATTGGGGAGTAATACTAGTTTTACGATTGGCCTAGAAACGATGCCATTAGCAGTTCGTATTTCAGCCACTCTAACTTTATTATCACTACCACGGACTACTTTTTCAATACGGCCTAGCCGCCATTGATTAGGGGGTAAGTTGTCTTGTCGAATAACTACTAGGTCGTCAATAGCGTAATCACGCTGGGGGTATTGCCATTTAAAGCGCTTATGAAGCTCTTTAAGGTACTCATCCTTCCACCTAAGAGCAAATTGTTGATACAAAATTTTTAGTTTTTGCCACCGATTCACGTATGACAACGAATTCTGAGATAAATCAGGTTCAGGGGGTGATAACAGGGGGCCTCCAATAAGGAAATGGCCGGGTGTTAGAGCGCATAAGTCTGAAGGGGTTTCGCTATTTGGACTCAGGGGTCGTGAATTCAAACATGCTTCGATTCGGGAAAGCATAGTGGAAAACTCTTCGAATGTGTAGCTTTGGGTGTGAGAAACTCGTTTAAGGTGTTTTTTAAAACTTTTGACTCCGGCTTCCCAGAGTCCTCCCATATGTGGCGCACCTGGGGGAATAAAATGCCATTCAATCATGCTAAAGCTATGGTATTCTAAAAGTTTTTGGCGTACTAGGTTTACAAATTGCGCTTTATCAGCGTCTAAGATATGGGCAGCACCGACAAAAGCTGTCCCGTTATCAGAGTACATTGCTTTAGGTGTTCCTCGGCGTGAAAAGAAGCGCGCAAAAGCTGCTAAAAAGGCTTGTGTCGAGATTTCTGTAGTAGCTTCCAAATGCATAGCCTTTGTAGCAAAGCAGACGAACACCAGTACATATCCCTTTGTAACTTTGCATCCTCGACCTGCGTAGGTCTTGAGGTCAAAAGGTCCGGCGAAGTCCACTCCGGTATTGGTGAATGGCCGAGACAAAGTGGTACGTTCGGGGGGTAAACTTGCCATGATTTGGGTACTTTGCTGATGTTTATACAAAACGCAAACACGACATTGGGATAATGTGGATTTTATAAGGAGTTTCAGCTTAGGCACGTAGTAAGTACGACGTACTAATCTGTACATCAGAGCGTTTTGACCATGAACCGTGTACTTGTGAATAAATGCTAAAAATAGCCTTGTAAAGCATGCGTGATACGGCAGTAATATGGGAAATTGTTCATCATATGTAAGTGAAGGAGAGTTTGCTAATCTACCATTAACTCTCATAACGCCAGTTGTATCGATGAATGGGTTAAATATAAGAATATGACTTTTTCGGGGGATTTGTTGGCCTTGAGATAGTGCTTGATATTCTGCGCCGAAATACAACCTTTGGCATGCGATAGTCATTTGAGATTTGGCATGATTCAATTCGTCTCGGGTAAATTCATCAGACAGGACAAGTTGATGGCGCAAATTTGTATTACATCTATAATAGAAACGATATAGTCGGCATATGATACGCATGGCTTTCGGAAACTCAGTAAAGTTCTTTAAAATATCTTGGACATGTACCTGAGAAATATGGACCTTGATTGGTTTTATTTCTTCTTCGGTTGAAAAACTTTCGGAATTTAAAGGCCACTTATTTTGAGGCAACTTAAGCCACGAAGGTCCACACCACCATAAGTCACTAGAAGCAAGTTCTGAAACTGTGAGACCACGGGTTGCCAAATCAGCGGGATTGCTTTTGGAGTCAACATGATTCCAAGATTGACTTCCAACTTTCTCGACGATGGATGAGACCCGGTTTTCGACAAAGGTTTTCCATCGGTTAGGGGGTTTTTGCAGCCAAGCTAGGACTATGGTGGAGTCGGTCCAAAGAAATAATTTTAGATTTTGAAGGTTAAGTTGAGACTGGACAGATTCTATCATCGTTGCCATCAATTCTGCTCCACAAAGCTCCTTCCTGGGTAATGACACGAACTTTACAGGGGCAACTTTCGTTTTAGCTACCAGCAGGTGTGTTGAGACATAGCCTAAATTTTCAGAGCGCAGATACAAAGTTGCAGCATACGCTTTCTCCGAAGCGTCACAGAAGCCGTGCAGCTCTATTGAGTAATGTGGATCGTAATCGACGAATCTGGGGATTTTTATGAGTTGAATGTTACTATAGTCATTAAGGAAATTGTGCCATTGTTTTAAGGTTTCTGCATTAAGGTCTTCATCCCAGTTTGTCCCGTCTTTCCAGATCTGTTGCATAATCGTTTTTGCTACTACGATTTTGGGGGCTAGCCAACCGGCAGGGTCAAAAAGTTTGGCGATTTCTGACAGAACAGATCTTTTTGTTATTGCATCTCGATCGGGACTATTTTTCAACTGGAAATAGAAATGATCACCTCCAGCATTCCAACGTAAGCCTAACGTCTTTGTGGTACTCGAGTCTGATAGCTTCAGGAACTCGGTGTCGAGAAGATGATCGGGGGGTAAGTCTTTAAGGAGATACTCGTTGTTCGCTGTCCATTTTCGAAGAGAAAATCCAGCAGTTTGCAACACTTGTATGAGATCATTCCGAGCTTCTAAGGCAGCAGAAAGAGTGTGAGCGCCGGCTAATACGTCATCGACGTACATGTAGTTCCGCAAAATATCCGAAACCACCGGTTTTGTCTTCTCACATATATGGGCCAATTCGAGCAGGGTCCTTATTGCCAAATAAGGGGCACAATTAACGCCAAAAGTGACGGTATTTAATTCGTAATCCTTTGGATCTTCTTGGGGGTTGTTTCTGAAAATTATCCGTTGAAAAGGAGTGTGACTTGGGTTTACCAGTATCTGTCGATACATTTTTTCTATGTCGGAATTAAAAACGTATCGGAAAAGCCTCCAACGCAAAATGAGAATTGTAAGATCTACTTGCAATATTGGTCCGGGGTATAATAGATCATTTAAGCTTTTTCCATTTGACGACGGACTGGAAGCATTGAATACCACGCGTAATTTTGTGGTAGTACTGTCAGGCTTTATAACGGCATGGTGGGGTAAATAGAATGTGCTATCAGTACTAGAGGGGTTAACGAGGGTCATATGATCGAGAGTAGAGTATTCGGAAATGACACGATCGTATTCCGATTTGTTTTGGGGATTTTTCAATAACCTCGATTCATTCCGGAGGAATTGGGAGAGGGCAATGTGACGAGAGAAACCGATATTAAGGCTCTCAGGATATTCCTTACGAAATGGCAATGATACAACAAATCGACCATTTTCATTTCGGTGTGTGGTTGTTTGGAAAAGATTTTCACAAAAGGCATCTTCCTCTGAGAGTCTGGGTTTTTTGGGGACTTCTTCTAGCTCCCAAAACTTCTGCAGTTGTTTGTTTAGTGAAATCTCGTTGTGGAATGAGGATACGGTGTGAAGATTCTTGTTCGTTGTTAACTTGCCAGTGATAATCCAGCCAAAAGCAGTATCTTGTGCGACGAGAGATTTGTTAGTATCCCAACGAAGGCCATGGCGCAATATTTTCGGGTAAAGATCTCCCCCGAGAAGAAGATCGATTTCGGTTTGTTTGTTGCGATAAGTGTCAGCCAAGTGTAGATCAGAAAATTCACTGTCTTTAAAAGAAGAAGGGGGATAACAAGAAAGATGACCAGTTAGTTTCTTGACCACAAAGGCATCTGTAGAAGTTTCAAATAAACTATCAATCGGGGACCCAATACGAATAAAACAAAGTTGAGTCGATGTGGCAGTCAAGGCTTCGTTTAGGCCTCGAACTTGAATTTTAGAGTCACGTGTTTTCAAAGAGAGTTTATGTTGAAGCCTTTTGGAAATGAACGTAGCCTCAGATGCAGAATCTATTAACGCTCGAACAGTGTATTTCAAATCACCTGAGTAAATATTAACTAAAGCGGTGCCTAACAAAACGGTTGAATCTGAAGTGGACTGTATAAGAGTAGAATATGATTGACGCATTTGAGAGGCGGCTTGAGCAGATGTAGAGGGGGTTGGGTGATTTTGTTGTTGTTGGGGGTTTATGACTCGAGATGTATTCTGGTGGGAGTTTGAGGTTGAAGCAGAACTCCTTTGAGTTGTTTGGGGGTTAGAATTTTCTACGTTCGATGTATTTTCGGTGCGATGGAGCAGGGAATGATGTTTTTGCTTGCATATTTGGCAGACGTACTGGCTTCTACATTTTTTTAATTCATGCGAAGTACCAAGACAATTAGTACAGCGCTTTTGTCTCTTTACAGCTGCGAAACGCTCATCGATTGGCATTGACAGAAATGTTGGGCAAAGTCTGAGGGGATGTACATCGTGGCAAACCAAGCATTGTCCAGGACTAAGGTTTGAAACACTAGTGCGGTAGCTGTTGAATTTCTTTGCGTCATAAAAACCTGGCTTTTTGGACTGGGGAGCCTTGTTGTAAATGGGGGTATTCGGATTGACAAAGGTAGTGCGGATATCTGCCACAGATTCAAGGGTTTGGAACCTAGATGTCAAAAAAAACATCCATCTGTTTCCAGGATGGCAACTCTGTACAATTCGGTAAGGATTGTTCCCACAAGCTGAGAGTGACTTCCGGCAAGCATGTAGAGCAGATGTATACAAAGATGATATCCCAAGTTTCAGTGTTGATCTTCAAGAGAGTGAGGTTTGTAACACAGTCGTTGATGGTACGTTGAATTCGCCTAATATTTGCTCCTGTTTCTTTAGTAATGGGGGTTATATTAAAGAGAGTCTTTAGCTGAGCATTTATCAAAATGCGTTTATTTTTCGTACCTATTGACGAGATTTTGCCAGGCCATCTCAAAACCGTCATTTGTAATGGGACATGTCTTTAAAAGTTCACGGGCTTCACCTTGTGTCTTCTTGATCAAATGACACATCTTCTCAACATTGGATAGACGAGAACTGTTTCTATACAACGCTGTGAACATATCACGAAACGTTGGCCATGATTTATAATCTCCATGAAACACTTCAGTGTCACAAGGAGGCAGAGAAATATTGGGGGTTAAATCTGGAATAGGGTTAGAAATGGGACTTGGACCGGCTTTTTGACAAAGACTGTCTAATATCTCATTGGATCGGGATAATGCCTTGACGTGGGCTTCAAAAGTTGCATAAAAGCGTGATTTCAGCGTTTCAATTTGGACTTCCTCTTCAATTTGGTCGAATTTTTTCAAAATATCGTCATAACTTTCTCGAAAACAGCGCCAACGAAGTAACATTTCATCCTTCTGTACCTCCAATGTATGTAACGAATGAATATCTGAAGGAAGCGACGCGAAATACGCTTGAAATTCAACAACGCGATCCGAAGCGCGAATAAAGCCATCTAATATTGACATGATGAAGAGGAATCGATTCAATTAAGTATAAAACCAAGCTATGCAACCACGAAATAACCTGTTTGAAAGTTAAAGCTAGATTGTTCCAAAGAAATTGATTGCAAAAAACCAAAAACGTCCACGATTTCAACAACAAAGGTAGATTAGATTCCAAAAAAGTATTTAACGCTTATCAGAGATCAAATACTGTATAATCGATTGTTTCTCTCAGTGAATATATTGTAAAAATATTGTAAATCAAAAGTATTAAAAGTGCAATGAAATATGTTGTGTGCAGCAAAAAAGAACAACAACACTAATGACCGGTGTAGAGTGTGAACAATTTGTTTTTGTTATTAAAATATTTTAAAAATTGAAGCAGTTAGTTTTCATTTTTACTTTATTAGTTTCCAATTTTAATTTATTTTAGGCTAGTTAATATTATTTGATTATATATGAGTGTTTCTTTTTTATTTTTTAAAACGAGAATTTAATTTTTATTAAAATTGTGTGAATAAAGTTTTTTTTAATCTTATATATCTTAGGAAAAATTTATATGTTTTTAGTATTTTTAATTTAAAATTTATTTAAAATATTTGTTTGTAAAATTCAGATTCACAACAGACTGTTCACTGGGTTATCAAAAAGATACAATTTAAAACAAAAAGATATTCTTATTTATTGAAGATACAAAACAATATGTGAGTAAGAATATACACATATGTTTTTATTCTTATTTTGTTTTGTTTCCAAAATTCTGTTGTTAATGGTTTGAATACGATTTGTTTAACTTCTGTTCGAACTAATTGTGGTGTGAGGTTTGAGCTGAGCGGCTGCGTTTTACTCTCTTTGCTTTGTTAACATTACAACATATGCATGTTCAGAGGTTTGAACGGGGGTTTGTATAAATGTTAAGTGATCTGTAGTTAATTTTAATTAACATTTACAACGTTTGGTTGGAAAACGATCACTGTTACATTAAACACTGCAAGCAAAGATTTGTGAAAACACTTTGGACATGAAACAAATATTTTTCGCTATGGAAAGAATATTAATTTTTTTTGTGGATTTCGTTACAATTTCTGATGATTTTTTCAAGTTTTAAGAAATTGTAACTGTTTTGCTGGTTAGTTGTTTTTGTTCTTTTTTAAACAAAAATTTGTTGTTGCACTTTTGTTACTTTTTTTGCACTTTTTTAAACTGTTTTCGCACTTTTATATTGAAGTAAATAAAATATACGTAAAACGATCGACTTACTTGGAGTTAAAGTTGATATTTTCAAAGATGATGATGATGATGATTATAGCTGACTGATGAAAAAGCAATCTTATTTTTAAGTATGGGGGTTGATAATTTTTCACAGGGTTTGGGGAATAATTATATCCAAAATATATGAAATTTTTGATGAAAATTCTGCAAAATTCCTTCAGGATCACTGGATTCCTTGAATATCCTTGGGTAGAAGGACCAAAATGTTCGGGTAGGACACAGATATTTCTCCAAAATTGTTTATATAAAAAATTAAAAATATATTCGGGGGTTAATTCTTCTTGGTAAGATGGGGATTCTTTATTATACGCACCTTTTATCTTTGGGGTTTTTATTGTAAGTGAACATTTCATTTCTTATAATTATTTTAGAAGGCACAAGTATAACACTTAAAAACTAAAAGAGAATACAAAAAATTTCGCGAGAGACTGGAAATCTTGCTCCCATCGTTAACACCATGGGGCAATAGAATACAGTCTCTTGTACATGAACAATTTTCTATAAACAATTTTTATATCGAAAAATTTTCTTTAACAAATTTTTAAACCAAAAATTATCTAAAAAAAGTTTTTATACCCAAAATTTTTTTATAATAAACTTTTATACCTAAAATTTTTTTATAAAAAATTTTAATATCGAAAATTTTCTATAAAAAATTTTTACACCAAAGCAATTTCTATAAAAATATTTCAAAACAAACAATTTTTTAAAAAGGTTTATCAAAATTTTTTGTAGAATATTTTAAGGTTGGTCTAAAAATCTCTTATCGAAAATTTTTCGGTATAAAAATTTTATATCTAAAATTTTAGGTATACATATTTTTTATAGAAAATTTTTCGGTATAAAAGATTTACGTCAAAATTTTTTCGGTATCAAAGTTTTACTTAGGAAATTTTTCGGTATAAAAATTTAATAGAGATAATTTTGCGATATAAAAATTTTGTAGAGAAAATTTTTCGGTATAAAAATGTTATACAGAGAATTTTTCGGCGTAAAAATTTCATATAGGACAAAATTTTATATAGTAAAAATTAAAAAATTTTTATACTAAAAAATTTCCAATATAAATTTTTTTTACTGAAAAATTTTCTACAAACAATTTTTATTCCAAAAAATTTTCTATAAAAATTTTCTTATAATAAATTTTTACATTTTCTTATTAAATTTTTTTAATGAAAATTTTTCGATACAAAAATTTTGTAGAGAAATTTTTCTGTATTCAATATTTATATAGAACATTTTTCGGATTAAAA
Source organism: Stomorhina lunata (assembly GCA_933228675.1). Taxonomy (NCBI): domain Eukaryota; kingdom Metazoa; phylum Arthropoda; class Insecta; order Diptera; family Rhiniidae; genus Stomorhina; species Stomorhina lunata. The sequence continues at coordinate 11,857,975 of OW121741.1, forward strand.
ATTTTATATTGAAAATTTGCCTGTGAAAAAATTTTATATTGAACATTTTTTGGTGTGAAATTTTTATACCACAAAATTTTTTCTTAAAAAAATTATATAACGAAAAATATTTCGGTATAAAAAATTTTTAATAGAACATTTTTCGGTATAAAAATCTTAAATAGAAAATTTTTCGATATAAACATTTTACATAGAAAATTTTTCGGCATTAAAATTTTATACAGAAAATTTGTCGGCATAAAAATTTTATATAAGAAATTTTTCGGTTTAAAAATTTTCCGGTATAAAATTTATATATGAAAAATTTGTCATTTAAAAATTTTATATAAAAATTTTTTCGATGTAAAAATTTTATATAGAAAATTTTATATAGAAAATTTTTCAGTGTAAAAATTGTATATACAAAATTTTTGGGTATAAAAATTTTGTATAGAACATTTTTCGGAATAAAAATTTTATATAGAAAATTTTTTGGTATACAAATTCTATACAGAAAATTTTTTGGTATAAAAATTTTATATAGAAAATTTTTTGGTATAAACATTTTATGTAGAAAATTTTTTGGTATAAAAGTTGTATATAGAAAAATGTTCAGTAAAATATTTTATATAGAAAATTTTTCGGAATAAAACTTTTACATTGAAAATTGTTCGTTATAAAAATTTTGTATGGAAAATTGTTTGGTATAAAAATTTTATAAGAAAATTTTCTGGTATAAATTTTTTATATAAAAAATTTTTCGGTATAAAATTTTATATTGAAAATTTTTTTGTAAAAAAATTTAATATAGAAAAGTTTTCGGCTTAAAATTTTATATAGAAATTTTTTTGGTATAAAAATTTTATATAGAAAATTTTTCGATATAAAATTTTATATAGAAAATTTTTCGTTGTAAAATTTTATATTGGAAATTTTTCAGTAAAAAATTTTATATTAAAAATTTTTCGCAATAAAAATTTTTTATAGATATTATTCATTATAAAATTTTTCGGTGTAAAAATTTTATATAGAAAATTTTTCTGTGTAAAAATTTAATAGAGCAAAATTTTCGGTAAAAAATTTTGTTAAGAAAATTTTTCGATATAAAAATTTTTTATAGAAAAATGTTCAATGTTTTATATAGAAAATTTCGCGGTATACAAATTTTATACAGAAACGTTTTCGGTATTAAAATTTTATATAGAAAATTTTTCTGTATAAACATTTTATATAGAAAAATTTTTCGGTATAAAAATTTTATACGAAAAATTTTTTGGTATAAAAACTTTATATAGAAAATTTGTTGGCTTAAAAATTTTATATAGAAATTTTTTCGGTGTAAAAATTTTTAATAGAAAATTTTTCGGTATACAAATTTTATATAGAAAATTTTTCATTACAAAAATTTTATAAAGAAAATTTTTCGGTATAAAAATTTTATATAGAAAATTTTTCGATATAAAATTTTTTGGTATAAAAATTTAATATAAAAAATTTGCGGTATACAAATTTTGTAGAGAAAATTTTTCGGTATACAAATTTTATATAGAAAATTTTTTGTAATAAAATTTTATATATAAAATTTTTTGTTAAAAAATTTTATATAGAAAAATTTTTAATATCGAAAAATTTTCTAAAACATTTTTCATACCGAAAAATTTTCTAGAAAAAATTTTTATACCAATAAATTTTCAGAAAAGATTTTTATACCTTAAATTTTTCTTCTTCTTTTATTTAACGAAAATTTTTCTCTAAAAAACTTTTATACCGAAAAATTTTCTCTAACAAATTTTATACCGAAAAATTTTTGCTATAAAATTTTTGAATGCATGCAGTTTTATCAAAAAATAACAAAATAGTCGGGATGTAAATATTATTCAAAAAGAAGTGTATTTGCATTTGATCCCAAATCTGTTACATTTATTTATTAATGTAACAGACCAATTTATTGATAAAAAGCCAAAAAATGTTTGCGGAGAAACCAAATTCCTCGACGCGTTAATCCTCCTGAAGAGATGGCTTAACCAACCATCGAAACGCGTCGAGGAATTTGGTTTCTCCGCAAACATTTTTTGGCTTTTTATCAATAAATTGGTCTGTTACATTAATAAATAAATGTAACAGATTTGGGATCAAATGCAAATACACTTCTTTTTGTATAAAATTTTTATCCAAAAAAAATTTTCTCTAAAAAATGTTTATAACAAAAATTTTTAATTAAAAATTGTTATTTTATATATAAAATTTTTTGTTATAAAATTTTATATAGAAAAATTTTTAATATCGAAAAATTTTCTAAAACATTTTTCATACCGAAAAATTTTCTAGAAAAAATTTGTATACCAATAAATTTTCAGAAAAGATTTTTATACCTTAAATTTTTCTTCTTCTTTTATTTAACGAAAATTTTTCTCTAAAAAACTTTTATACCGAAAAATTTTCTCTAACAAATTTTATACCGAAAAATTTTTGCTATAAAATTTTTATCCAAAAAAAATTTTCTCTAAAAAATGTTTATAACAAAAATTTTGAATTAAAAATTTTTATTTTATATATAAAATCTTTTGTTATAAAATTTTATATAGAAACATTTTTAATATCGAAACATTTTCTAAAACATTTTTCATACCGAAAAATTTTCTAGAAAAATTTTTTATAACAATAAATTTTCTAAAAAGATTTTTATATCGAAAATTTTTCTTTTTCTTTTATTTAGCGAAAATTTTTCTCTAAAAAACTTTTATACCGAAAAATTTTCTCTAACAAATTTTATACCAAAAAATTTTTGCTATAAAATTTTTATTCCAAAAAATTTTCTCTAAAAAATTTTTAAAACAAAAATTTTTAATTAAAAATTTTTATACGAAAAATTTTAAATAAAAAACTTTTATACTAAAAAATCAATAAAAATTTTAAACTGAAAACTTCTATAAAAAAATGTATAACTAAAATTTGTCTATAAAAAAATTTTTATAACAATAAAAAACTTTTTTCTAAAAAATGTTTTTACCTAAAATTTTCTATAAACAATTTTGATACCGAAAAATTTTCTATAAAAAATATTCTACTAAAAAATTTTCTACAAAATTTTCTATATACAATTTTTATACCAAAAATCTATTTCCGGTTAAAAAAATCGACCACGTTTGTTGGTTTATTTCAAATTTTTCCTTAAAATATTCATAGAGTGCATGATTGACATTTACTAAGAGCTTATTTTGGTTTTATTTGAATAACTTAGACAATTTTAAATGTAATTTAAATATATGATATACATAATAAAAAAAAAAAAAAAATAGAAAATTTGTTTTTTTTTTTGTTTTAAAAAAGTTTTAATGTTGGCCAATTTATATCTCAGTCTGATCGCTTAGATCTCCAATGAGATGCCACAGTTAGTTTCCAATGGTATGAAAGGGCAGGACAAGTGCAGCGAAGTTCATAAAACATCTCCTCGTCCTCTTTATCACTTCAGTTTCTGCAAAAGTCACTAACCTCCAGCTGAAGCGCATGCCTTCCAATCAGAAAGCAGGCTCTTATGACAATTAATAGTAAGGGTACATCGAGTTTTTAAAGTGATTGTAATCTGTAAAAATATTTCCCTTTCGTAGTTTGAATTCATATTAATTTAATTTGACTAATTTCTGCAGTAAAAACTTAGTAGTTTTGAAGTATTTTTAAATTTTCTTCAAAATTAACCTAGAGCGTATGATTGATATTAATTAAGAGGTTATTTTGGTTATCTTTAAATAACTCAGGCATTTTTGAAGCGATTTGAAAAAATGATATCAAAAATAAAAGAATACAATATTTATGTTTTTTGTTTGTAACAAATGTTAAAAAAAATCTTCGAAATAAGTAAAAATTAAACATTAAAATTTATATTTTTTATATTTTCCATACTTGGTCGTCTTTATTTATTATTTACACATACATTAAATATATACAAAATAAAAGAAACAATTTGAATTTAATTAACAATAATAAAACAAAATATTAAAATTGTCTTACATAAATATCTTAACAAATTTTGTTTTAAAAAAAGAAGAAAAACAAAACAAATATTGCCGGGAGGATAGTAAGAGTATTTTAAGGTACAGAGATTAGAAGAATTTAGGGTTTGGAACAGAAAGTTAAGGCAAGTTTAGCTAATGAAAGGAAGATTTAAAAAAAAATATTTAAATGGCAGTGTTGTAGTTAATCCTTTGATATGTTCTAATTAGCTTAAAAATAAACTTTGGGTTCCTTCCCTTGAATCCTGGGTATCCAAGGCAATAGATTTTTTTGAATTTCTTCTTTCTTTTTCTGGCAATTTGTTTTGGATTATTTTTGACCATGCTTTTTTTCTCAGGTATATTTTCTTGTATAAAAAAAATTTCTCGTAAATTTTCATTTCGTTATCACACACTAAAAACTAAAAAAAAATAATATTTTACAAAACAATTAGATTTAAGTTTAAGAAGAAATTAAAATAATTTTTTGTTTAAAAAAGAAATTAGGCCTTTTTAGATTCTAAATACGCCATGGTTTTTTTCTCTTGGTACTTTTAATATTTGGAAATTATCTACTTCTTTTTGTGTATATAACCACCGTGACCATGGCCATAACCGCCATGACCACCGCCATAGACGACACCGTGACCGATGGCAGGTCCTACATGACTTTCTACATGGACGGGCACAGCAACGGGAACCTTGTAGGGTACGTGTCTTTCAACAGCAACGGGCACATGGTGTTCTACTGGCACGGCATAAGGACGATCGACAGGAACCTTGACGGGGTAAGGTACCTGACGTTCAACTGGGTAAGGAATTTCCTTGACGACTGGGTAAGGTTTGGGTACGGCAACCTTGACGGGATAAGCTACGGGGCGTTCTACAGGGTAGGGCACGGGATGATCGACAGGAACTTGAACAGGATAGGGTACCTTCTTTTCTACTTGATAGGGTACAGGCTTTTCAACTGGCACTGGGTAAGGCTTGATGACATGAACAGGGTAGGGACGATCTACTGGTACTTTAACGGGTACTTGTACAACCTTTTCAACGGGGTAGGGTTGAGGAACATGAACGGGTACTTTGACGGGAACCTGAACAACCTTTTCAACAGGGTAGGGTTGGGGTACGGGTACCTTTACGGGTACTTGTACGATCTTTTCAACTGGGTAGGGAGCAGGGACGGGAACCTTAACGGGAACGGGGCGGTCAACATGTACGGGCACTTGAACATGCACAGTCTTTTCAACAGGGTAGGGTTGAGGAACATGAACGGGTACTTTAACGATTTCCTTTACTGGCACATTGACAATCTTCTCAACGGGGTAGGGTTGGGGTACGGGTACCTTAACGGGATAGGTAACAGTCCTTTCGACGGGATAGGGGACAGCACGTTCCACTTGATAGGGTACAGCTACTTGACGGACAACAGTGTTAACTTGAACGTTAGTGGGAATGCTTTCGGCAATGGCGGCACCACCGGTAACACCATAACCACCACCATAACCGCCACCATAACCACCAGCATAGCCAGAACCGCCGCTGATGATACCACCACCATGACCACCTCCAACAATAATACCGCCACCATGTCCATGACCATGACCACCACCAACAAGAATGGCACCACCACCATGACCAGAATGGCCATAGCCGGAGGGCAAGTAACCGCTACCGACACCATGTAAAATACCGCGTTTCTCTTGTTTCTTCTCGGCTATACTCTCAGCAGCTTTGTCTGAGGCGGCAGCTTGAGGTTCAACGGATTTAGTTTCTACTTCTTTCTTGACATCCTCAGCGGAGGCGAGAACGCAAAGGGCCAGAAGCCCAAAAACGATCTGAAAGAAAAAAGGAAAACAAGGTTAATATTCAGAAAACTTTTATGTTTTTAGGAATTAATATAAATCATACGTCTAAGTCTTTTAAATAAATATTAATCATACGTCTTTGAATATATGAAATTTTTACTATAAAATACTTTAGATTAAGACAAAGAATATTTTCTAAAAATGTATGAAAGTATATTTCTCCTTATTTTAGAATTCATATTAATCATACGCCTTAATGTGTTTTTATATTACTTATATGCCCTAGAACATATGAATGCTATTTTAGACAAAGAACATTTTTTGATATTAGATCATGTTCATGTTAAAACATTAATCATACGCATTGCAAAAAAGAAGTAGTTAATTAAACCTAAAGAAAAATTTGCTAAATAATAAAAAATTATTACCTAAATACGGAATTTATGTGAGTTTTTTATATATATTAAAAGCTCTTTTAGTTCCTCTTAATTTGTTTCCTTAAATTATTGTGGCTTTAATCCAAAATCAAAGTACACATTTTAAATTATTTCTAATTAGCTGCACCCTGATTAAATAAGGTATTAAATTTAATAAAATACAAATCGTTATTAGAAATGAAAAAGGGCTTAAGTGACATATAAATTTATATTTTTTTCTTTTTGGTGTCCATAATCGAAATATGTTTGTCCATAATCAATAAAAAATCGATGTATATATATATAAGCCTTTTCGAATTTCAGGTAACGATATATATAATTTAATATTCATCAAATTAAACTTAATATTTTAAACCGGTTTCGTTTCAATTCACAAAATTTTAAAACAAATTTTTCACATTTATTTTAATTTAAAAACTTATTGTCAATGCCAAGTTTAAAACCATAGCATAAAAATTCGTTCATTTCTATTCATAAAAAATACCTAAAATTGCAGTCTTTAAAAAAAAAACTCGCAAAAAAGTGAAATGTGCAGTCAGTCAAAAAAACTACATATAAATGTTAAAAAAATCATTATTTTTAGTGCTAAAATTTTGCAATGAAATTGGCTTAAAGCCCATTGCAGCATAACAGTAATAAAAATGATTAAAAGTCTTAAAACAGGCAGTTAAGACGAATTAGAGAATACTCTAATGATTTCATTACTGAAAGAAACAGAAGACTTAAGAAACATACTCCAAGGTTTTAATACATTAAATGTTATAAAACAAAAGACTTAAGACACAAACTTTTATTGATATGAGTTTTCTAAAGTTGAGTATAGGAAGAGTTTTCGATAGAAAAGTTATTGGTAGGAAGAGTTTTCTATAGAAAAGTTGTGTGTAGGTAGGAAGAATTTTCTAAAGAAAAAAGTTTTTTTATATAAAAGTTGCGGGTATGAGGAGTTTTACATAGAATAACTGCGGATAGAAAGACTTTTTTATAAAAAAGTTGTGGGTAGGAAGAGTTTTCTATACAAAAGTTGTTGATAGGAAGAGTTTTCCATAGAAAAGTTGATAATAGGAAGAGTTTTCTATAGAAAAATTGTTGATTAAAAGAGCTTTCTATACAAAAATTTTTGGTAGGAAGAGTTTTATATAGAAAAGTTGTTGATAGAAGAGTATTCCAAATAAAAGTTGTTAACAGGAAGACTTTTCAATTGAAAAATTGTTGAAAGGAAGAGTTTTCTATAGAAAAGTTCTTGGTAGGAAAAGTTTTCTATAGAAAAGTTGAAGATAAAAAAAGTTCTCTATAGATAAGTTGTTGGTAGTAAGAGTTTTCTACAGAAAAGTTGTTGGTTGGAAGAATATTCTATAGAAAAGTTAAGGGTAGGAAAAATGTTTTATAGAAAAGTTGCTGATAGGAAGACTTTTCGGTAGAAAAGTTGTTAGTAGGAAGAGTTTTCTATAGAAAAGATGAGTAAAGCAAGAGTTTTCTACAGAAAACTTGAGGGTAGGGAGAGTTTTCTATAGAAAAGTTGAGGGTAGAAAGAGTTTTCTGTAGGGAATATGAGGGTGGGAAGAGTTTTCTTTAGAAAAATTGAGGGAAGGAAGAGTTTCCTATAGAAAAGTTGAGGGTAGGAAGAGTTTTATATGAAAAAGTTATTGGAAGGAAAAGTTTTCTATAGAAAAGTTAAGGATAGGAAGAGTTTTCTATCGAAAAGTTGAGGGTAGCAAGAGTTTTCTATAGAAAATTTGAGGGTAGGAAGAGTTTTCTATAGAAAAGTTAAGGGTAGGAAGAGCTTTCTATAGATAAGTTGTTGGTGGGAAGAGTTTTCTATAGAAAAGTTGTTTGTTGGAAGAATATTCTATAGAAAAGTTAAGGGTAGGAAAAATGTTCTATACAAAAGTTGCTGATAGGAAGACTTTTCGGTAGAAAAGTTGTTAGTAGGAAGAGCTTTCTATAAAAAAGTTGAGTATAGGAAGAGTTTTCTATAGAAAACTAGCAAGAGTTTTCTATAGAAAAGTTCTTGCTAGCAAGAGTTTTTTTTAGAAAAGTTCTTGCTAGCAAGAGTTTTCTTTAGAAAAGTTCTGGTTAGCAAGAGCTTTTTTTAGAAAAGTTCTTTCTAGCAAGAGTTTTTTTTTGAAAAGTTCTGGCTAGCAAGAGTTTGTTTTAGAAAAGTTCTTGCTTAGAAATCAAAAAACTTAAGAACATAAATACTTCCTAGAATTTATTTTTTTTATAAAATTGAATAGAATAATGTGAAGAATTTTCTATAGAATCAAGGTTTAATAAAATAAAAATAAATCGAAAGACTTAAGAAACGAACATCATTATTTATCTCAAGCTATTTAATTTATTGTATTATAGTCTAATGAAAGTGTTATGATGACAACTTGACATTGCTATGAACAAATCAAAAGACTTAAGAAACAAGCTTCCACAAAAATGTATTTTTTTTTTGAAAATTTAATATCAAAAATTGTTATTCTTTATATTTTTTTATTTCTACCCTCGTTTTCCCTAGATCATTTACTAATTTTCAAATTTGTCTCTACTTGACGATACACCAATATCGCCAACTTAAACAATCCAAAATAAAAAAACTTGATGCATTTCAAAACATTGCAAATAAAGCCGGCTTAATGCCGTCTTTATGTTTACTTTTCCTTTTTGTTGCTTTCAATCAAATCGTGGCATAAACTCAATAAAGGTTATTGATTGTTAACAAGACCATATATAATTTATGTATTATATAATATTTGTTTTTGTCTTTATATTATTATATAATTTCTTTTAAACACTTTGTCTAAGACAATTAAACACAAACATGCGTAAATGCTTAAATCGAAATGCATTCATGGCATTTCTTATAACACAACAAAATTTTTTTAATATTTTGAATTATTGCTTACAGTTTCCATTTTAGGATTTCCAGTGTTTGGGCTCAAATATCAATATGGCATGGTAATTAAATTATGGCCAACGGAAGTTTTTGTTTTTGTATGATTGTTGTTTTTGCCTTTTCTAAGGTCGTTGTTTTACAATTGCTGTTGGCTATTTAAGGAAATTGGTCTAGTTTTATTAAAAATTATATAATATTTGTAATGTTGACAATTTGTATTTACTATTGGGCTTACTTTGTGTTTAAAATTGCTAAGACAAGTTTATTACTTTTCCCCTTAAGGTTATGGGTGTTTAACATATTTTACCTAGATTTGGTAGGTGTTGGAAAAATGAGGTCTTTTTGTTTGCCTTAAAAGTTAAGGTGGCCTATTAAGATTGCGGATCGAGGTAAAGATGGAAAAAAATGCAGTTTTTAATTTGAAAAAATTCATGTAAAAATTTTATAGTGTGTTTGTTTTCTTTTGTTAAGGAAGAAAAATGTTTTAAATATGAAAAAGTAAAAACAAATTTCTTTAATTTTTAAGACAGGTGAGAAAAGAGGTAAGATTGTAAGGAAGAAAATACATTCCAAAAAATAAGGCAGGAATAACCAAATTTGAATGTTTTTGTCTCCTTATTAATAATAGTTATGAATTGTAAGTAGATTAATAGAGAAATTTATGTATTTGTGTACAGATATAAATGTGTCACAGTTAAAGACAACAAATGACTAGAAGAAAGTATATCAAACAAATTTTAATTAGGGATGAATATTAAATAGATCTAAAGATTTAAGACACGTACTTTATATCTATTAAAAAACTTGATATTTTTGAACGAAGAAGAATTTATATGCAGATTAATAGAGGAATTTATGCTAAAATATTAATAGGAATGTGTAAAAGTTAAAGACAGGTGTCAAAACCCTTTTTATTTTAGATAATTATTCAATAAATCTAAAGATTTAAGACACGTACTTGATATCTTGTGAAAAACTTGACAAATTTAACATTTATTTGAAGAAGGTTTATAGAGGAATTTTTATATAAATTAATTAATATAGAAAATTGTTTAGTGCGAAGTGTTTTCTTTAGAAAAGTTGTGTTCAGGAAGAGTTTTCTATAGAAGTGTTGAAGGTAGGAAGAGTTTTCTATATAAAAGTTGAGGGTAGGAAGAGTTTTCTATAAAAAAGTTGAGGGTAGGAAGAGTTTTCTAAAGAAAAGTTGATGGCAGGAAGAGTTTTCTATAAAAAAGTTGAGTGTTAGAAGAGTTTTCTATGGAAAAGTTGAGGTTAGGAGGAATTTTCTATAGAAAAGTTGAGGAAAGAAGAGTATTCAACAAAAAGTTGAAGGTAGGAAGAGTTTTCTATAGAAATGTTGAGGGTAGGAATAGTATTCTATAGAAAGGTTAAGGGTAGGAAGATTTGTCTATAGAAAAGTTGTTGGTAGGAAGAGTTTTCTATAGAAAATTTGAGGGTAGGAAAAGTTTTCTATAGAAAAGTTGAGGGTAGGAAGAGTTTTCTATAGAAAAGTTCTTGCTAGCAGGAGTTTTCTATAGAAAAGTTATTAAGAGTATTCTATAGAAAAGTTCTTGCTGGCAAGAGTTGTCTATAGAATAGAGTTTTCTGATAGAATATTTTGCAACAATTTTTTAAGTTCTAAATTATTTTTAGAAATAATAATTTTTAGAATAATAAAATAAAAGTGTTTTTAAAGAAAATTTCCCAACAAACAAAAGATTTAGGAAACAAACCTTTGCAAAATTTTTATTTACAATAATGGAAGAATTGTGGAATTTTTTTTCATCCAAAGTTGAGCGATATCTCCGAAACTACTGGATGAAAACAAAATACTGCTAATACGGCCTAAAGATAATATTGTAGATGAATTTCGGGTTTTTATTTTTGAGGAATAGAATGAACTGTTCATTTGATATGTTACTAAAAATCGAGTTACTTAGTATTTTTCTAAAAAAAAATAATATCTCCAAAACTAGAGATGACACAAAAAGATGAATTAGAGGCATTGAAGCCCAAAACTAGATTCATACAAACTATCTAAGAAATTGTAGAAACACATATAAAAAGGTTTAATTTTATCGGTCTGTATTTTCAATATAATGTGTTCCATCAAATTAAGTTTTTTTTTTAATAACAAAAGATTTAAGAAACGAACTTTAAAGGAAAAGAAGTAAGATTGGATTTCTTTAAACTAATGTGGCTTAAAAAATTTCCCTATTATTTAAAGAACAAAAAACTTAAAAATCAAGAAATTTTCTAAAAAACGAAAGACTTAAGAAACAAGAATTTTTAACATTTTTGTACTAAAAAAATTTATTAATAAAAAACTAATAGTTTCTTACAAATTGCTCTATATTTATTTAATTATTTAAAGAAAAAGAGAAGAACAGGGAATGAAGAAAATTTTCTAACAATCAAAAGACTTAAGAAACAAGCGCTTGTAATGTTTCTATATTATAAAAAAATTATTTATAATAAGCCAATGGTGGCTTAAAAAACGGCAAAGTTTATTGATTTTGATGAATTTTGTATTATATATCGTTAAGTATAAGTGACATTTCTTAAAGTTGTAAAATAAACTTAGCGAAAACATTTCAATATTTAACTGCACAGTAGCCGTTTTAATATTAAGAGCTCTAACTTTTATAGTTTTTAAAAGAGAATTAGATTATCAAGCCTTAAAAAGCTTGAAAAGCCGAGTTAAGCCTCAAATTCTTTCGGTTCTTTTTTGAATCCACAGCAGCTTAACGAAAAGATCAGCCGAGTTAAGTCGTAAATTATATCGGTTTATGCTTGAATCCAAAGTAGCTAAACGACAAGATCCGCTTAGAATAAATGATTCATGTTTTTTAAGATTTTGCAATGAAACAACTTTTTTTTTTTTGAACGAACTAAATTATCTCAAATTTTTTCAATTTTTTTACTCCATTTAAAGTATTTAAAACAAAAACTGCTTAGAAAAGCCATAATTTGTTTTGCTGGTATTTCGAAAGAACCAGAATAATGCTTTTGAAATACTAATTAAAGCAAAGGGGTTGATTTTTATAAGGCAAAGCTTGAAATTTTATTGCACTTTATTAATTTTATAATTTAAGAATATTATCTGCTGTTTTGTTGTCATAATAATAAAAAAGTAAAGCACTTTTAAAGCTTAAAGTTAAATATTTTAGCTTTTAGTTAAACCACAATTTTCAACGCTTGTTGCTTAAGTCTTTTGTTTTATTTTGCTATATATGAAGATTTTCAGTTAATTTTTATATTCTTCTTTTGTAAAATTTTAAAATGATTTTATTTAAAATTAAATTCATTTTATATTTATTGAAAAACACTTTTTGCTTGTTATTAAAATCTTAAATCCACTTTTTTTATAATTTTTAAAATGTCTTTTTAAAAGAGTTCTTTTATTTTATTAATCCATATTCATTGAGGTAACACCTACCATAGATTTCATTTTGGTTAATTTTTGTAATCTATTAAAAACACACGCTCACACACACACAAAAATATATCCTCGTCCTGCTGTTAGTCTTCTTTCCACTCAAAAAAATTGAAAGGGTTGCTTTTGGACGAACCCACAACAGTAAACTGAATACTTTTGACCAGTGTACACCAGCTTTATATACCAGCGCTCAAAAAATTATATGTTGACAGAAATCTAAAGCATCTCATTTCATTTGCTTTAGATTCGAAAATTTTGATTTGAAATTGTTTTTGCTTTTGACTTTTTTTGCGGTGCAAAAATAAAAAAAATAATTAAAAACAAACATTTTTCTTTTAATATGAATATGAAATCTTTTGAGAGCCGCTTTAAAAACAAAAAAATCCAAACTCAAAAGCAAAAAGAAACCAAGAAATTCAAGCTTCTGATCTAGACACAGCAGCATTAGCCTTAAAAGAGTTAAACTAATAAAAATAGCTCCTCAGCTAAATCAAGTTAATTAAAAGCTTTTGATGAAAACGCAAGTTTCAAAGAGTAAATTTGTGAATGAAACCGAAAGTGAGCGTAAAATTTTAAGCAAAAGCTTTTTGATATCGTATATGTATACAAGAGCAATTCACATGTACAGTATCGGTGTATACATGTATCACACCTAATCTATAAACATATCCGTGTAAATTTCTTTCCTAGTATTTGTTAAACTAAATATTTGTTTAGTAGCCTTAATTGTAATTGATTTTTTTTGCTTAATTTTCAGTTTTCTTTAAAGGCGACTTATAAGGAGTGATTATATAATTTATATGACTTAAACTATTATTTTGTATTATTTATTTCAAAATGTAGAAAATTGTTTTATTTGCAAATGGCAAAGTGGTAAAGGAATGTTTGTCTAAGTGATTGGGAAAATGATTTAATTAATGAATTGAAATTAATGTGGAGGATTTGTCAAAATCAGTTTAATTTGAAATGTAAAATTAGATTTGGAAATTTTGTGTTAAGACATTAAGTGAAATTTTTATATACCGAAAAATTTTCTATAGAAAATATTTTTTAACGAAAAATTTTCTATAGAAAACAAATTTTAACGAAAAATTTTCTATAGAAAATATTTCTTAATGAAAAACATTCTATAGAAAATATTTCTTAACGAAAATTTTTCTATAGAAAATATTTTTTAACGAAGATTTTCTATGAAAAATATTTTTTAACCAAAAATTTTCTATACAAAATATTTTTTAACGAAAAATTTTCTATAGAAAATATTTTTTACCTACAAATTTTCTATAGAAAATATTTTTGAACGAAAAATTTTCTATAGAAAATATTTTTTACAAAAAAAATTTTCTATAGAAAATATTTTTTACCAAAAAATTTTCTATAGAAAATATATTTTTTTTTATAGAAAATATTTTTTAACGAAAAATTTTTTATACAAAATATTTTTTAACGAAAAATTTATTAAAGAAAATATTTTGTAACGAAAAATTTTCTATAGAAAATATTTTTAACGAACAATTTTCTATAGAAAATATTTTTTAACGAAAAATTTTTCAAAGAAAATATTTTTAACAAAAAATTTTCTATAGAAAAAATTTTTTAACGAAAATTGTTTTATAGAAAATATTTCTTAACGAAAGATTTTCTATAGAAAAATGTTAAAACGTTAAAAAATAACGAAGATTTTCAATAGAAAATATTTTTTAACCAAAAATTTTCTATAGAAAGTATTTTTTAACGAAAAATTTTCTGTAGAAAAATTTTTATACCGAAAAATTTTCTATAGAAAAATTTTTATACCGAAAAATTTTCTATAGAAAAATTTTTATACCAAAAAATTTTCTATAGGAAAATTTTTATACCGAAAAATTTTCTATAGAAAAATTTTTATAGCGAAAAATTTTCTATAGAAAAATGTTTATAGCGAAAAATTTTCTATAGAAACATTTTTGTACCGAAAAATTTTTTATAGAAAAATTTTATGCCGAAAAATTTTCTGTAGAAAAATTTTTGTGCCAAAAAATTTTCTATAGAATTATTTTTATACCGAAAAATTTTCTATAGAAAAATTTTTATACCGAAAAATTTTCTATAGAAAAATTTTTATACCGAAAAATTTATCGCGAAAAAATATTATTTTAAATGTGTTAATATAATGTTCTTTGTGATATAAGTTATAATATTCTTAAGCTTTACTGACTATAATTCTCTTTTTCTTCTGTTTCTATAGCTTCGTTATTCACTGTAATCATCAATTATTTATACCTTAATTAATAAAGAGTCTAAAAAAGAAATAATCAATTAATTATGCCTAAAATTTAAAATGTCATAAACTTTGTTAATATTTTCCCATTAATATTAATAACAATTTTATAGCTCATTTATTAAACTAAATAGCAACAACAGCACGTGCTGCTCGAAAAGCATCTTTTTCAATTTTTAACGCTTCTTCAACAGACAATTAGCATGTCAAAGTGTTGTTTACGTGATACTTTATCGTACAGCCTCTTCATTTAAGTGTTTTCAGTTGGTTTACTCTTCTTTTATGGCCACAACTTTTTTTCAAGAAAACTGTTAAAGCAAATATTTAAAGAGATTGAGTTTTTTTAGCTACTGTACAAACAAGTGGATTTTTTATGGCTGAATTTGAATGATCTAAACAAGATGCATTAGATGAGTGATTAAGGCTTAAATAATTATAATTTCAGTATTTTAATAGCAATTTGGGGAGTGTTTATTTTATATTGAAGTTTTCCTATTTTGATTTCAAATACAGGAGTATTTAAATAACCAGATGATTTACTGCTTTTTGGTAAATAAAAAGAAAAATCCCAAGATTTAAGATGTCAGCTTCATAAAAATGCAAGTAAGAAAGTTTAAAAGTCGGTAGAGACCAACAGAAAAAGTCGTTATATTTCAAACATTTCAATAGAAAAGACATACTATCGATAAATTTTTCATAGAAAAGTCATCCTGTCGATAACTCTTCTATAGAAAAGTCATCCTATCGATAAGTTTTCTATAAAAAAGTCATCCTATCAATAAATTTTCTATAGAAAAGTCATCTTATCGATAACTTTTCTATAGAAAAGTCATCTTATCGATAGCCTTTCTATAGAAACGTCATCCTTTCGATAACTTTTCTATAGAAACGCCATCTTTTCGATAACTTTTCTATAGAAACGTCATCCTTTCGATAACTTTTCTATAGAAAAGTCATCCTTTCGATAACTTTTCTACAGAAAAGTCATCCTTTCGATAACTTTTCTATGGAAAAGTCAACTTTTCGATAACTTTTCTATAGAAAAGTCATCTTTTTGATAACTTTTCAATAGAAAAGTCATCTTTTCGATAACTTTTCAATAGAAAAGTCATCTTTTCGATAACTTTTCAATAGAAAAGTCATCTTTTCGATAATTTTTCTACAAAAAAGTCATCTTTTCGATAACTTTTCGCTAGAAAAGTCTACTTTTCGATAACTTTTCCATAGAAAAGTCATCTTTTCGATAAATTTTCTATAAAAAAGTCATCTTGTCGATAACTTTTCTATAGAAAAGTCATCTTGTCGATAACTTTTCTATAGAAAAGTCATCTTGTCGATAACTTTTCTATAGAAAAGTCATCTTGTCGATAACTTTTCTATAGAAAAGTCATCTTGTCGATAAATTTTCTATAGAAAAGTCATCTTGTCGATAACTTTTCTATAGAAAAGTCATCTTGTCGATAACTTTTCTATAGAAAAGTCATCTTGTCGATAACTTTTCTATAGAAAAGTCATCTTGTCGATAACTTTTCTATAGAAAAGTCATCTTGTCGATAACTTTTCTATAGAAAAGTCATCTTGTCGATAACTTTTCTATAGAAAAGTCATCTTGTCGATAACTTTTCTATAGAAAAGTCATCTTGTCGATAACTTTTCTATAGAAAAGTCATCTTGTGGATAACTTTTCTATAGAAAAGTCATCTTGTCTATAATTTTTCTATAGAAAAGTCATCTTTTCGATAACTTTTCTATAGGAAAGTCATCTTTTCGATAACTTTTCTATAGAAAAGTCATCTTTTCGATAACTTTTCTATAGAAAAGTCATCATTTCGATAACTTTTCTATAGAAAACTCATCTTTTCGATAACTTTTCTATAGAAGAGTCATCCTTTCGATAACTTTTCTATGGAAAAGTCATCTTTTCGATAACTTTTCTATAGAAGAGTCATCTTTTCGACAACTTTTCTATAGAAAAGTCACCTTTTCGAGAACTTTTCTATAGAAAAGTTATCTTTTCGAGAACTTTTCTATAGAAAAGTCATTTTTTCGAGAATTTTCTATAGAAAAGTCATCTTTTCGGTAACTTTTCTATAGAAAAGTCATCTTTTCGATAACTTTTCTATTGAAAAGTCATCTCTTGAATAACTTTTCTATTGAAAAGTCATCTCTGCGATAACTTTTCTATAGAAAAGTCATCTTTTCGATAGTTTTTCTATAGAAAAGTCAAC
Source organism: Stomorhina lunata (assembly GCA_933228675.1). NCBI lineage: Eukaryota > Metazoa > Arthropoda > Insecta > Diptera > Rhiniidae > Stomorhina > Stomorhina lunata. The sequence continues at coordinate 11,875,002 of OW121741.1, forward strand.
TTTTCGATAACTTTTCTATAGAAAAGTCATCTTTTCGATAACTTTTCTATAGAAAAGTCATCTTGTCGATAACTTTTCTATAGAAAAGTCATCTTGTCGATAACTTATCTATAGAAAAGTCATCTTGTCGATAACTTATCTATAGAAAAGTCATCTTGTCGATAACTTTTCTATAGAAAAGTCATCTTGTGGATAACTTTTCTATAGAAAAGACATCTTGTCGATAACTTTTCTATAGAAAAGTCATCTTGTCGATAACTTTTCTATAGAAAAGTCATCTTGTCTATAACTTTTCTATAGAAAAGTCATCTTTTCGATAACTTTTCTATAGGAAAGTCATCTTTTCGATAACTTTTCTATAGAAAAGTCATCTTTTCGATAACTTTTCTATAGAAAAGTCATCATTTCGATAACTTTTCTATGGAAAACTCATCTTTTCGATAAGTTTTCTATAGAAGAGTCATCCTTTCGATAACTTTTCTATGGAAAAGTCATCTTTTCGATAACTTTTCTATAGAAAAGTCATCTTTTCGACAACTTTTCTATAGAAAAGTCACCTTTTCGAGAACTTTTCTATAGAAAAGTTATCTTTTCGAGAACTTTTCTATAGAAAAGTCATCTTTTCGAGAACTTTTCTATAGAAAAGTCATCTTTTCGGTAACTTTTCTATAGAAAAGTCATCTTTTCGATAACTTTTCTATTGAAAAGTCATCTCTTGAATAACTTTTCTACTGAAAAGTTATCTCTGCGATAACTTTTCTATAGAAAAGTCATCTTTTCGATAGTTTTTCTATAGAAAAGTTAACTTTTCGATAACTTTTCTATAGAAAAGTCATCTTTTCGATAACTTTTCTATAGAAAAGTCATCTTTTCGATAACTTTTATATAGAAAAGTCATCTTTTCGATAACTATTGTATTGAAAAGTTATCTCTTCGATAGAAAAGTTATCTTTTTGATAACTTTTCATCCTACCGGTAACTTTATTATAGAAAAATCAACCTTACGATAACATTTCTAAAGGAAAGTTATCGTGTGGATAACTTTTGTATAGAAAAGTCTTTTCATCGATAAGTTTTCTGTATTAAGGTCATCCTATCGAAAACTTTTCTATACAAATTTTGTCCATTTGTTGGGCTGTAGAGTATTGAAATGAGGAGTATTCCATTATCGCATTTTCCATTTCTATTACAAAAAAATTATGTAAACTGGATAATCGCCTTTTCAATCGGCTTTTCAATTTTCAGTATTTTTGGCAGCTTTAGCACTACTAACATACTTTTGTCTTAATATTATTTAATCATTAATCCAGGCCATTTTCTTTTCTTACACAATTTGACTCCTATTGTCTGTGTGTTAGACTTTCAAAATGTAAAAATTTCGTTTTAATTTTTTTTGTGCATTTTCGTTATAGTTTTAGGTAAATTGTATGCAATTTTTCGCAATCCAAATTTTAAGAAAGGCTATATTTTTCTATATTTAAGTATTGTGCAATCTAATAAAGAGTGGCTGGCTGTTTGCCTGACTTTTAATGCATTATTTTGTTAATCATTTTTAAACAATATTCTCATATGGCTTTAATTTGGTTTTTTAATTTTTTGTTTTTTTTTCTCTGCGAACACTAATTTTCTTGTAACAGCTTATAAGGAGTTCACCACCAATTTTGGGGTTGGGCCTTAGCCAAGTTGAAAACTTATTTTTGTTTAAACTCAAGCAAAAGGCAATTCATGTTTAAGATCTTGGATTCATAAAAAGACATCCTTTCACTTTATTTATTTATTACGCTTAAATGATTTTAGCCAAAAACTTCCTTTGATACTTTGTCTCTATAATTTGGTTAAGCCAGCTTTAATGTTCTATGATTTCAGTTTTTAATAAAATAAGGCAAAATACTGGTTCTTACCATTTTTATTGCAATATTCAGTTTTATTTTAAAATACTTTGTTACCGGATTTTTGTATATATTTTGACTAAAATGTCAAACTTTATGTTATATATTAAACTTAGCTGATAAAAAACACACCTCATTAAATTTAATTAATATGTTTGATTTCAGGTACCTAAAAATAATTCTTCTCCATTTAACATATTCATATTTTTATTCATTCAATTTCTGGATTAATTTTGAATTCCTTTAATGCAACTTTACCCGTTTGGCTTAATGTCCAAAATAACCCAATTTAAATGGATCCGGTTTAAGTTTTATACTAAATAATGGGGCGCTGTTCTGATACCCTCTGATATTATCTGCGAATACACATAGAATTAATATTAAAATTGGATGAGAATAAAAACTAGTTTTGATTTAAAATCAAATTTATGATTTTGTTTAGAAACTAAATTTAAAACAATAGCAAAAATATAGAATTTTTCCACAAACAAACAAAAAATTCTTAATTAAGAATTATGAAAAATAATGGAATTATTTGGGATTTTGGAATAATTTTTAAAAGCTTAAAGTCATAAATTTTATAAAAGAATTTATTTAAAAAGTTATTTTTTGAGATATTTATTGGTAACTTACTTTTTAAGTTAAAGCTTATTAATGATGAAAGGTTTGTTTGCAAAAAGTTATAGGAAGCAATAATTGACGCTTTCAAAAAAATATTTAATTTCTTAAAAAGTTTATCAAAAGTTTTTTGCTCAAGTCTTTCGTTTTTTTAATTATAACTTTTTCTAAAGAAAATTTATTGAAATGGTGACTTTTCTATAGAAAAATTATCGATAGGGTGACTTTTCTATAGAAAAGTAATCATCGGGATGACTTTTCTATAGAAAAGTTATCATCGGGATGACTTTTCTATAGAAAAGTTGTCATCGGGATGACTTTTCTATAGAAAAGTTGTCATCGGGATGACTTTTCTATAGAAAAGTTGTCATCGGGATGACTTTTCTATAGAAAAGTTATCATTGGGATGACTTTTCTATAGAAAAGTTATCGAAAGGATGACTTTACTATAGAAAAATTATCATCAGGATGACTTTTCTATTGAAAAGTAATCATCGGGATGACTTTTCCATAGAAAAGTTATGACCGGGATGACTTTTCTATAGAAAAGTTGTCATCGGGATGACTTTTCTATAGAAAAGTTATCATCGGGATGACCTTTCTATAGAAAAGTTATCATTGGGATGACTTTTCTATAGAAAAGTTATCGATGGGATGACTTTTCTATAGAAAAGTTACCGATGGGATGACTTTTCTATAAAAAAAGTTATCGATAGGATGACTTTTCTATAGATAAGTTATCGATAGGATAACTTTCCTATTGAGTAGTTATTTATAGGTTGACTTTTCTATTGAAAAGTTATCGATAGGATGACTTTTCTAGAGAAAAGTTATCGGTGGGATGAATTTTCAATAGAAAAGTTGTCGGAAGGATTACTTTTCTATACAAAAGTTATCGATAAAATTACTTTTTAAGAGAAAAGTTATCGAAAGGATGACTTTTCTATAGAAAAGTTATCGATACGATGACTTTTCTATAGAAGAGTTATGGAAAGGATGACTTTTCTATAGAAACCTTATATATAGGATGACTTTTCTATGGAAAGGTTATCAATAGCAAGACTTTTGCATAGAAAAGTTATCGATAGGATGACTTTTCTATAAAAAAGTTATCATCAGGATAACTTTTCTATAGAAAAGTTATTGATAGGATGACTTCTCTATAGAAAAGTTATCAATAGAATGACTTTTCTACAGAAAAGTTATCAATAGAATGACTTTTCTACAGAAAAGTTATCGATGGGATGACTTTTCTATAGAAAAGTAATCGATGGTATGACTTTTTTATAGAAAAGTAATCGATGGGATGACTTTTCTACAGAAAAGTTATCGAAAGGATGACTTTTCTATAGAAAAGTTATCGATAGGATGACTTTTCCATAGAAAAGTTATCGACATGATGACTTTTCTATAGAAAATTTATCGATAGGATGACTTTTCTATAGAAAAGTTATCGATGGGAAGACATTTCGATAGAAAAGTTATCGATAGGATGACTTTTCTATAGAACAGTTATCATTGTAATATGACTTTTCTATGGAAAAGTTATCAATAGTAGAAATATTACCAATAGTATGACTTTTCTATAGAAAAGTTATCGATGGTATGACTCATTTCATCATTTTATTTATCATTGAATGGGATTTTATAATTTTATATATAAATGAAAAAGTTATCTTAAGAAATATAACAAAAGACTTAAGCAACGAACTTTGGTAAACTTTTTAAGTGTTTAAATACATATTTTTTATTAAGTAAAAAAATGGACATTCAAATGTAATGTAATAAACAAGTCATCTATATCTACCTTTCCCATAGATATTATATCTTTTACTTTGTTTCCTATAGAATAATATTGAAATTATTGCCTTTCTATAACAAATTTTTGAAGTTTTAAAATCATCGAAAAACATTTTTGATTATATTGTTTTTATTTTTTTTTATAAAAATATTTCTTAAAGTTATCTTCGGTATCATCACTTATATATTTCGCTTAAAGTTATTAACTTTTTAAATAGTTTTTCAAAATTGATGATTTCCTTTAGTACGACCTTATCATTCTTAATCAGATGTCTTTAAAAATAAGTCATTCTTGACCCAATTCTAAGAAATATTTAACCAAACGACTAACCTTGATAGCCAGCTAATAAAGCATGAAGTTATAAAAAATAAACTCTTTTTAATTTAAATACTTAGTTGTGATAATTGAAATAAATCTAATAAAATTAAAATAATCATGAACCTCTAGAAGCCACTTTATTCGAAAAAAAAACCAACAGCGATTATCAGCTAAAGCAAGGTCATTCAGCTGAAGCAACAAAAAAAACTGTTTTTTTTTGTTGCTTCAGCCAACCAAAAATACTTTAAACAAAATTGTTACAAAAAACTCTTCTGGTTTTGTAAACTTAAAAAAAGAGAAAGTCGTGAAAGAGGGCCAACAAATCAAAAAAATCCAAAACACTCTCACAATTCCACATAAAAGTTTCAAGTTCAAGATCATCTTTATTTTGTGGTTTAGTTCAAATTTAGTTGTTAATTTAACAACTTGCAGCAGTTGTTGGAGCTTTAAGAAAATATATCCAAAATTCACACTTTTTTGTTGACTTAACTTAACATCTGAATAACGTCAAATCATTCAGAAACAAATATTTAAATAAATTAAAAAGATTTATCATGATCATTAAAATGCAACTTTTAAAAATAACTATAAATAAATATATAATTTGTTTGTATTAATAAAACAAACTGTTTAAAAAACAACAAAAAAAACCAAATATTAATAGACCCTTTTCGTTAGGAAAAAAAATTGTTGCTAATTTTCATCTTTGGCGCTTGTAAACATTAACTGATCGATAATTATGCTAATCATGACTAAATATTTCCTCAGCAAACACGATTTTATCATTGATGTCTATCTGTTTGGACTATGTGTTGTTAGGGTCTGCGCTAAGGCCTTTTTAAAAGTGATGACTAATTTTCATTTTAAATAACTGGCGGTTATGTTTGGACTTGGGGGAAATACGCTTTATTGGCCATTGATAAATTTAAGATGAAATTAAAAATATATGCTTATATTTGGTAAAAAAATACTAATATATCCAACGAATATAAATACATTGATAAAAATTTAGTTCAATTGAATATTTTGCAAATAAGCGAAGGTTTAAACGGAAAAGTTATCATTTGGATGACAGTTTTATAGAAAAGTTATCATCAGATGACTTTTATATCAAAAAGTTATTGATAGGATGACTTTCCCATGGTAATGTTATCATTAATATGACTTTTCTATAGAAAAGTTATCATCAGTATGACTTTTCTATAGAAAAGTTATCATCAGGATGACTTTTCTATAGAAAAGTTATCATCAGGATGACTTTTCTATAGAAAAGTTATCATCAGGATGACTTTTCTATAGAAAAGTTATCATCAGGATGACTTTTCTATAGAAAAGTTATCATCAGGATGACTTTTCTATAGAAAAGTTATCATCAGGATGACTTTTCTATAGAAAAGTTATCATCAGGATGACTTTTCTATAGAAAAGTTATCATCAGGATGACTTTTCTATAGAAAAGTTATCATCAGGATGACTTTTCTATAGAAAAGTTATCATCAGGATGACTTTTCTATAGAAAAGTTATCATCAGGATGACTTTTCTATAGAAAAGTTATCATCAGGATGACTTTTCTATAGAAAAGTTATCATCAGGATGACTTTTCTATAGAAAAGTTATCATCAGGATGACTTTTCTATAGAAAAGTTATCATCAGGATGACTTTTCTATAGAAAAGTTATCATCAGGATGACTTTTCTATAGAAAACTTATCATCAGGATGACTTTTCTATAGAAAAGTTATCATCAGGATGACTTTTCTATAGAAAAGCTATCATCAGGATGACTTTTCTATAGAAAAGTTATCATCAGGATGACTTTTCTATAGAAAAGTTATCATCAGGATGACTTTTCTATAGAAAAGTTATCATCCGGATGACTTCTCTATAGAAAAGTTATCATCAGGATGACCTTTCTATAGAAAAGTTATCATCAGGATGACTTTTCTATAGAGAAGTCATCACAATGATAACTTTTCTATAGAAAAGTCATCCCAGTGATAACTTTTCTGTAGAAAAGTCATCCCAATGATAACTTTTCTATAGAAAACTCATCCCAATGATAACTTTTCTATAAAAAAGTCATCCCAATGAAAACTTTTCTATAGAAAAGTTATCATTGGGATGACTTTTCTACAGAAAAGTTATCACTGGGATGACTTTTCTATAGAAAAAATATCATTGTGATGACTTTTCTATAGAAAAATTATCATTGGGATGACTTTTCTGTAGTTTGATGAAAAATTTTGTTAAAAAATAGATCCAAGTTTGATGTGAATTTTTTTTAATATATCTATTTTAAAGTAAAGTTTTTTTAAAAACTGATTCTAAATTTAATGTAAAATGTTGTTAATAAATAACCCCCCGATACAAGTTTGATGCAAAATTTTGATAAAAAGTTTTCATTTAAAGTTTTACGACTACATTATTTTTCTGTTATCTGTAACATTTTTCCTAGACATTTCTCTTCAAAAATTTTAAAACTAATTATATCTTCCTTCAAGATTTCAAAGAATTTAACAATAAAAATATTTTGCAAACAAAAAATTTTACAAAACAATTCGCACGTTAATTATTTAGTATATCAAAAAAAAATGTTTAAATGCACAGAAAAAAATATGATTAAATATGCAGCAGATGTGAGAAACTAAAATTTATATTAACGACTTTTTAACAATAAAAACCAAAAAAAAGACAGACAACATTTTACTACTAAGAGGGTGTAAAATATAAAAATACTCGTACAGTAAAAAAAGAAGTACAGGAAAACAGAACTTGCACAATATTATGATTTTTATTACAAAATCTCGACTACACGACATAATTCCCAAGAGAGTTAAAAATAGCGAAAAATAAAATAAGCAAAGTTTTAAATACTAAAAGTTTCTTGTCTTCAGTTTAGAGTGATGTTAATTTAATTGTTAAAATCTGTTGCTCTAGCAGGAATGGCAAGAAGATATTGGAGGGGGGTAAATAAATGAAATTAAAGCTACCAATATTTTTTACTTAGTGTTGGCAGCTAATAGCGTGTTGGCTGATTTTTACCATTTTAAATTTCCATCTTAGTAGAATGATTTATTTGAGAATTGTATTTTAGTATTTTAAGCAAATCATTTTACCACAGATGTGTTCTCCTTTATCTTAATATAGTAAATTGAAGCTAGTTTTAATTTCATTACTTTTAAATTTTTTGGGTTTGTCATTTCGTGGCAGCCTCTCCATACTCTGTTGTTCTTTACATGCAGATAATTGTCATGAAAAGGCGTCAATACGAATACGCCTTCAATTTGTTAAAAAAAAAATATGGTGGCCAAGTTCCGTATTCTGTTTAGCCAAAGAACTTAAATGGGAAAACTAGTTTCGTGTTTGACTACGAAAAAATTTCAAGGTGTTTATTTAAATTATATAAAATGACAAATTTTGTGTTTAATGTTTCTATTACATGAATGTCAAATGTTTAATTTAAATTAAATGTTAAATTAAAGAACAACTGAAAGTAGAACTAAAGTCTAATATTTGGTGAGATCTAAGATAAATCAAAAAACACTAATGAGTTTCAAAAACTCAAATTACTAATTATAGAATCTATAAATTTTAATTGTCACTTCAATTAAATCTGTTGAAAAAAAAACGTTTTTTTTTTCTACAAAATTTTATAACTTAACATAATTTTGAATAAATTCTAGTTAAATGAAACAAAACACTTAAGCAAGAGTTTTTTTTTTAAATATCTTTCCAAATAAACTAAATAATATTTTAAATATTATTTGCAATCTTAGAAAAGCTATCTATAACTTAAATTCCCACAAAAAAACAACAGACTTAAGACACAAACTTTGTTTAAAAATAAAAAAAAATCTGGAAAACTTAGGAATATTTTGCTAAGTCTACTAAATATAATGATAACTTTTCTATGGAAAAGTTAACATGATGATAACTTTTCTATAGAAAAGTTAACCTGATGATAACTTTTCTATAGAAAAGTTATCCCAATAATAACTTTCCTATAGAAAAGTTATCGCAATAATGACTTTTCTATAGAAAAGTTATCCCAATAATAACTTTTCTATAGAAAAGTTATTCCAATAATAACTTTCCTATAGAAAAGATGATAACTTTTCTATAGAAAATTTATCCTGATGATAACTTTTCTGTAGAAAAGTTATCTTGATGATAACTTTTCTATCTTGATGATAACTTTTCTATAGAAAAGTTATCCTGATGATAACTTTTCTATAGAAAAGTTATCCTGATGATAACTTTTCTGTAGAAAAGTTATCTTGATGATAACTTTTCTATAGAAAAGTTAACCTGATAATAACTTTTCTATAGAAAAGTAAACCTGATAATAACTTTTCTATAGAAAAGTTAACCTGATAATAACTTTTCTATAGAAAAGTTAAGCTGATAATAACTTTTCTATAGAAAAGTTTTCCTGATGATAACTTTTCTATAGAAAAGTTATCCTGACGATAACTTTTCTATAGAAAAGTTATCCTGATGATAACTTTTCTATAGAAAAGTTATCCTGATAATAACTTTTCTACAGAAAAGTTATCCTGATGATAACTTTTCTATAGAAAAGTTATCCTGATGATAACTTTTCTATAGAAAAGTTATCCTGATGATAACTTTTCTATCTTGATGATAACTTTTCTATAGAAAAGTTATCCTGATGATAACTTTTCTGTAGAAAAGTTATCTTGATTATAACTTTTCTATAGAAAAGTTAACCTGATAACAACTTTTCTATAGAAAAGTAAACCTGATAATAACTTTTCTATAGAAAAGTTAACCTGATAATAACTTTTCTATAGAAAAGTTAAGCTGATAATAACTTTTCTATAGAAAAGTTTTCCTGATGATAACTTTTCTATAGAAAAGTTATCCTGATGATAACTTTTCTATAGAAAAGTTATCCTGATGATAACTTTTCTATAGAAAAGTTATCCTGATGATAACTTTTCTATAGAAAAGTTATCCTGATGATAACTTTTCTATAGAAAAGTTATCCAGATGATAACTTTTCTATAGAAAAAGTTATCCTGATGATAACTTTTCTATAGAAAAAGTTATCCTGATGATAACTTTTCTATAGAATATAGAATAACTTTTCTATAGAAAAGTTATCCTGATGATAACTTTTCTATAGAAAAGTTATCCTGATGATAACTTTTCTATAGAAAAGTTCTCCTGATGATAACTTTTCTATAGAAAAGTTATCCTGATGATAACTTTTCTATAGAAAAGTTATCCTGATGATAACTTTTCTATAGAAAAGTTATCCTGATGATAACTTTTCTATAGAAAAGTTATCCTGATGATAACTTTTCTATAGAAAAGTTATCCTGATGATAACTTTTCTATAGAAAAGTTATCCTGATGATAACTTTTCTATAGAAAAGTTATCCTGATGATAACTTTTCCATAGAAAAGTTATCCTGATGATAACTTTTCTATAGAAAAGTTATCCTGATGACAACTTTTCTATAGAAAAGTTATCCTGATGACAACTTTTCTATAGAAAAGTTATCCTGATGATAACTTTTCTATAGAAAAGTTATCCTGATGATAACTTTTCTATAGAAAAGTTATCCTGATGAAAACTTTTCTATAGAAAAGTTATACTGATGATAACTTTTCTATAGAAAAGTTATCCTGATGATAACTTTTCTATAGAAAAGTTATCCTGATGATAACTTTTCTATAGAAAAGTTATCCTGATGATAACTTTTCTATAGAAAAGTTATCATCAGTAAACTATTCTATAGAAAAGTTATCATCAGGATAACTTTTCTATAGAAAAGTTATCATCAGGTTAACTTTTCTATACAAATGTTATCATCAGGATAACATTTCTATACAAAAGTTATCATCAGATAACTTTTCTATAGAAAAGTTATCCTGATGATAAGTTTTCTATACAAAACCCGTCATAATGAAAAGTTATCATTTTGATGACTTTTCTACAGAAAAGTTGTCATTTTGATGACTTTTCTATAGAAAAGTTATCATTTTGATGACTTTTCTATAGCAAAATTATCATTTTTTTACTTTTCTACAGAAACGTTATTATTTTGATGACTTTTCTATAGAAAAGTTATCATTGGGATGACTTTTCTATAGAAAAGTTATTATTGGGATGACTTTTCTATATAAAAGTTATCATTGGGATGACTTTTCTATAGAAAAGTTATCATTGGGATGACTTTTCTATAGAAAAGTTATCATTTAGATGACTTTTCCATATAGAAGTTATCATTGTGATGACTTTTATATAGAAAAGTTACCATTGGGATGACTTTACTATAGAAAAGTTATCATTGGATTTTTTTCTATAGAAAAGTTATCATTGGAATGTTTTTTTATATAGAAACGTTATAATTTGGACGACTACGTCTGGTATATTCTGATAGTTCTCTGGTGTGGTATGAGCATGATTAAAGTATAGTATGAGTCTAGTTAGAATGTTATCTGTCTAGTTTTAAGTTTTAGTCAAATCATAATAATATAAAGAAAAAAAAAAGACTTAGACAACAAACTTTTTTTTTTCTATAAAAGTTTATTATGTATATAATAACTCTTAGACCGTTTACCCGATCTGAATAAGTTAACCAACCAATATAAAACAAAAGACTTAAGCAACAATCTTGTTCTGTTTTAAACTAAATTTCTAATATCTTACAGTTCGCCAAACAATAAAAGACTTTGAAAGGAGATCAACAAGTTTAACAATTTGATTTCAACAAGAACTTTTCTATGCAAAATCTTTTATTATATTATACTTTTAAATAACTAATTTGTTTTGATACCAAAAATATGTACATAAATATATCAAATATTTCTTAAATTCTTTTAAGCTTATTTTAATGAAAACAAAATTGTTACACTTCTTCAAGTCAATTATTTTTATTTTTATTTTTGGCTTTTTTAGCAAAAACCATCAAACTTCAATAGAAGTGTTGCAATTGCTTAATTTAATAGATTTTTCCTATGGCGATTCTTAAGTTTTTTTAACGAATTCTTTTTTCGGTCTTCTATGAATTTTATCGTCTTGGTGTTTTTGATTTTTGTTAAAGTGACCTCCAAAAATTTGGATTTTCTAAAAAAAACTTCAGTTTGTTTATTTGGCCATAATATGGTTCTCATTTAATTTTTTGTCAAGTTTTGGCTTTAAGGTGATTTTTCCTTCATTAGAGTATTTTTTGTGAATTCGGCATCTAAATTCATTCAATGAAGACAAAGCTTCAATAATTTTTTTTTACTTAAATCATAGATGTGACTTTGTTTTGTTGGTTGATGTAATTTGGTTTATAAGAAGTTTTGGTTTTTTTCTTGTTGTAATTTTTTCGAAAAAGTTGTTATTGTCTGCTGTCGTCGTTGTTGTTATACATTTGTAGAGGATATTGCACAACTGTGACTATTTTACTTAGACTTTGTTTAGTTGTAGTTGTTTTTGGTCGTTTGGTCTTTTCAGTTTTTTGCTTCTATTTTCTAGCTTATTGTCGTAAGTCGTATCTAAGTAGATATTATTGCTGTTGTTACTCTTGTAGTTAGCTGATGTTGCTGTTAATGCTGCTGCTGCTACTGCTGTTCGTAGTTGTTCTGTTTAAATGTTACGTGGCTGACAACAAGTGCCTCATCTGGCGGTAATTAATGTGCATGCATTATAGTTTGATTTCTCTACATTTACAAAAGCTGAATACAAAGTTGAGAAAATAAAAAAGTCTAAATTGTAATGAAGCAAAGAATGCAATTGACTGGCTCTCAAAGACCTTCTGCCATACAATAAACATGTCTAAATACACAATAATATTTAGTTTTTCATTTCAAATGGACTCACAAACAGACAGAGGTAAACGGACGGACTGATTATGTTATAATTTGTTAGAAAGATATACAAAAAACTAATAGAAATTAAATATTAATTATAGCTTAAAACCTATGTTTAGTAAAAATTGTTATATATATTTGCTTTTTTTTAACTTAATTGTGGTCTTAAGAAAACTATTTCAATTATCAACATTTTCTTCAAAACCCCTTAACCTCTTCTAAAGTAAGCCCCTTTTTTACTAACCTCAACATCCCAGTATGCACTTTTTTGTCTTCTTTGCCGCTGCTGCTACTTTTTAACGTCTATTTGTTGCATAATCTATATTGTTTGTATTTTGTGCCTCATCATTGTCGGTTAAATTGGTCTTTGTTGAAGCTTAAAAATTATGTGTGAATTTTCCTAAAGGCAAACAAAAAAAAAAAAAAACAAAAACAAAGATCATTTTTTGCGATTTTTTTTTCTCTTTTGACTTAAGTCTGCCACTAAGTCAGTGTGTCACCAAGTTAATGGTAAAAAGATTTTCTTTGATAACCTCAAACTGGTATATTGAACCGCCGTACAAAGAAAACTAGTCTTGCAAAGAAAAGTGTTTGTTGCTTAAGTCTTTTGTTTTTCTTTATTTGGGGAAAAACTATTAAAGGGAATTAAGGGAAATTATTTTATAAAAAAAGTTTAGAGTCAACATAGAGAAAGAAAATGAACTAAATAATCAATTGCCTGATTGAAATATTACTTATTTAAGTGAATTTTTTAAATTGTGGTAAAGTAATCAAATAGTTTTAATAAAGAAATAAATATTACCACATTTAAGTTCGTGTCTTAAGTCTTTCGTTTTATAAATACAAATCATTTACTTACTGTTTCTGAGAACTAATGATATAATAGGCAAAACTAAACTTATATAAGTTCTTTGGGAACTTTAGATCGGAAAAATGATAAAGACTAATTACAAAGACTTCTTTACAAATTTTAGATAAATTAGGATCTCCAACCACAAGACAGAAGATGTAATTAAGCAAATTATATGTGGACGTCTGGCTGAAGAAGTTGTATTAGATCCAGATAGATTTGGTTTCCTTTTAGATAGAAAACGATCTAGCACATTATTGACACTATCAAAACCTATTGGAATATCTCTTATTTTAGTGAATTTGTTAAATTGTGGTAAAGTAATCAAATAGTTTTAATAAAGAAATGAATGTTACCACATTTAAGTTCGTGTCTTAAGTCTTTCGTTTTATAAATACAAATCTTTTGAAATTTGTTACTAATTCTGAGAACTAATGATATAATAGGCAAAACTAAACTTATATAAGTTCTTTGGGAACTTTAGATCGGAAAAATGATAAAGACTAATTACAAAGACTTCTTTACAAATTTTAGATAAATTAGGATCTCCAACCACAAGACAGAAGATGTAATTAAGTAAATTATATGTGGACGTCTAGCTGAAGAAGTTGTATTAGATCCAGATAGATATGGTTTCCTTTTAGATAGAAAACGTTCAAGCAAATTATTGACATTATCAAAACCTATTGGAATATCTCTTATTTAAGTGATTTTGTTAAATTATGGTAAAGTAATCAAATAGCTATAATAAATTAATATTACCACATTTAAGTTCGTGTCTTAAGTCTTTCGTTTTATAAATACAAATCGTTTGAAATTTGTTACTAATTCTGAGAACTAAAGAAATAATAGGCAAAACTAAGCATATATAAATGCTTTGGAAACTGTAGATCAGACAACTAATAAAAACTTAGACTTCCTTACAAATTTCAGATAAACTAGAATCTCCAACCACGAGACATAACATGTAATTAAGCAAATTATACATAGACGTCTGGCCGAAGAAGTTATATTAGATCCAGATAGATGTGATTTATTTTTAGATAAGAAACGTTTTAGTAGATTTTTGACATTATCAAAACCTATTGGCATGACTTTAGTCACTTGCAATCTCCTTAGGGGTAACAAAATTCATATAATTAAGCTAATGATAAATGAGAGTCTGTCAAATGTTGTGTTCATTCTTCAAAAATGTGATTTCGTTCATATAGGAAGCATTATCATAAATTACTGCCGCTAATAAGACCCGAAAGGTCCGTACTTGTGATAGGACACTGTTTGATTGGAAAGAAAAGGTAAGGCTGAACTAGTGAACTGAACTTTGACTATAGGTGTGGTTATAAGGAAGAGTCCACAAGCCATCATCTCTGCACATAAAATGTCATAGAGTAGTGGACTTACATCTAGCATCAATACCATAAGATATTTAGGGGATCTGGCTCACATAGATATTGACAGATTTAGGAAATTTTGAACGAAGAAGCCAGTGATATGTTATTTGTTAGCTTCGATGGTGATACTTTAAAGTCTATGTCAGTCTGAAAAATGGACTATTCTTTCGGTTTTGAATTTGAGTTTGATCATGATTTAATATGATCCAGAATATGTTGCTTATCTACATCTAACCTTTTCTCTAACTAAAATTCCATGTCCAGCTTTTTGTTTGTATAATAGACATCAATCCCACAAAGATTCTAAGTTAAATCTAATGCTAATTCTAATTCGCGTTCAGAGCTGGAATTTTGATTCTATTCATAAACATTTTCCGTATTTAATTAAGAATCTAAATTTATGTAAATGATTTTTATCCTATGTCCCATTTTATATTAAGGTTCTATTCCCTTCTCTGAGTCTCATGATTTAATATGGCCCGGAATACGTGTGAGTTTATTTTAAATCTGTTCTGAGTCTGGTCTGAGTCTGGTCTGAGTCTGGTCTGAGTCTGGTCTGAGTCTGGTCTGAGTCTGGTCTGAGTCTGGTCTGAGTCTGGTCTGAGTCTGGTCTGAGTCTGGTCTGAGTCTGGTCTGAGTCTGGTCTGAGTCTGGTCTTAGTCTGGTCTTAGTCTGGTCTGAGTCTGGTCTGAGTCTGGTCTGAGTCTGGTCTGAGTCTGGTCTGAGTCTGGTCTGAGTCTGGTCTGAGTCTGGTCTGAGTCTGGTCTGAGTCTGGTCTGAGTCTGGTCTGAGTCTGGTCTGAGTCTGGTCTGAGTCTGGTCTGAGTCTGGTCTGAGTCTGGTCTGAGTCTGGTCTGAGTCTGGTCTGAGTCTGGTCTGAGTCTGGTCTGAGTCTGGTCTGAGTCTGGTCTGAGTCTGGTCTGAGTCTGGTCTGAGTCTGGTCTGAGTCTGGTCTGAGTCTGGTCTGAGTCTGGTCTGAGTCTGGTCTGAGTCTGGTCTGAGTCTGGTCTGAGTCTGGTCTGAGTCTGGTCTGAGTCTGGTCTGAGTCTGGTCTGAGTCTGGTCTGAGTCTGGTCTGAGTCTGGTCTGAGTCTGGTATGAGTCTGGTATGAGTCTGGTCTGAGTCTGGTCTGAGTCTGGTCTGAGTCTGGTCTGAGTCTGGTCTGAGTCTGGTCTGAGTCTGGTCTGAGTCTGGTCTGAGTCTGGTCTGAGTCTGGTCTGAGTCTGGTCTGAGTCTGGTCTGAGTCTGGTCTGAGTCTGGTCTGAGTCTGAGTCTGGTCTGAGTCTGAGTCTGGTCTGAGTCTGGTCTGAGTCTGGTCTGAGTCTGGTCTGAGTCTGGTCTGAGTCTGGTCTGAGTCTGGTCTGAGTCTGGTCTGAGTCTGGTCTGAGTCTGGTCTGAGTCTGGTCTGAGTCTGGTCTGAGTCTGGTCTGAGTCTGGTCTGAGTCTGGTCTGAGTCTGGTCTGAGTCTGGTCTGAGTCTGGTCTGAGTCTGGTCTGAGTCTGGTCTGAGTCTGGTCTGAGTCTGGTCTGAGTCTGGTCTGAGTCTGGTCTGAGTCTGGTCTGAGTCTGGTCTGAGTCTGGTCTGAGTCTGGTCTGAGTCTGGTCTGAGTCTGGTCTGAGTCTGGTCTGAGTCTGGTCTGAGTCTGGTCTGAGTCTGGTCTGAGTCTGGTCTGAGTCTGGTCTGAGTCTGGTCTGAGTCTGGTCTGAGTCTGGTCTGAGTCTGGTCTGAGTCTGGTCTGAGTCTGGTCTGAGTCTGGTCTGAGTCTGGTCTGAGTCTGGTCTGAGTCTGGTCTGAGTCTGGTCTGAGTCTGGTCTGAGTCTGGTCTGAGTCTGGTCTGAGTCTGGTCTGAGTCTGGTCTGAGTCTGGTCTGAGTCTGGTCTGAGTCTGGTCTGAGTCTGGTCTGAGTCTGGTCTGAGTCTGGTCTGAGTCTGGTCTGAGTCTGGTCTGAGTCTGGTCTGAGTCTGGTCTGAGTCTGGTCTGAGTCTGGTCTGAGTCTGGTCTGAGTCTGGTCTGAGTCTGGTCTGAGTCTGAGTCTGGTCTGAGTCTGGTCTGAGTCTGGTCTGAGTCTGGTCTGAGTCTGGTCTGAGTCTGGTCTGAGTCTGGTCTGAGTCTGGTCTGAGTCTGGTCTGAGTCTGGTATGAGTCTGGTCTGAGTCTGGTCTGAGTCTGGTCTGAGTCTGGTCTGAGTCTGGTCTGAGTCTGGTCTGAGTCTGGTCTGAGTCTGGTCTGAGTCTGGTCTGAGTCTGGTCTGACTCTGGTCTGAGTCTGGTCTGAGTCTGGTCTGAGTCTGGTCTGAGTCTAGTCTGAGTCTGGTCTGAGTTTGGTCTGAGTCTCATCATCTAGTCGAATTTAAAAACACTTTTATAATTCATATTATCTTTGATTATATCTATAAAAGTGGCGTCAGTCTTTGATCCATTAATATCTCCAATTCCTTAAAAATCTAGTGTTGAAATATTTGTTGGTTTTATTTTGTTTTCGCTATTGGCATTTCTTGCTCATTTATTTAATTACATTTTAATATTTTTTCTAAACATTGCAAAAAAAGCAGCTGTTGAGCTTTAGATCTATAATTTAAGTCTCAAATGTTAGATAAAAAAAAACCAACAGTCAAAATTAAAACAAAAACTTACAAACACTCTTAAGACATGTCGTTCGTTTCAAATAAAGCCATAAAAATCGATAACAAACACGCATCTCTTGTCAGCTTGTTGCAAGTTTTTTTTTTACTGCTACTTGTTGGGGATTGTTAATTCAATTGTTGTTCAAACTGTCGAAATTTATGTTTGATGCTTTATGGTTTTTGTACACAAACGTCAATTTGCAAAGAAAAAACGTGTCATCTTTAGCGACTGGTGGCATAAGTTATTCGAAAGAAAATTGTTTACAAAAACTAGAGCATTGCGATGAAGTAATTAACAGCATTTTTTGGTTGAAAAATGAGGTAATCATTTTATAGGAAAAGAAATTTTAAAAAAAATTTAATATCGTTTGGAAGAATTTTTTAATGTTTGTGCAAATTATTTTATTACAAATATTTTTTTTTCTTTTATTTTGGGGGATTTTCCTAATTGATTTTGGTTTTTTTTGCACTAAAGATTTTTGAAGATATCTTAAATAGTTATGTTTGAAGTTAAGTAATTTTGTAGTTAAGTACATAAACGTGACTGCCCTATTTGAACTTTTTGTTTCATTTAAGCTTCAGTAGTTTTTGAAAATATTAAGACTAACAACAAGTGCTAAAGATTTAAACCGCCTTCATGAAACAAAACAAAAAAATGTTTAACAATGCAACATCAAATTAGTGCTTATAAAATCAAAACATTAACAACGAGAAAAAAAAATTATAAAAATGTTTAATATTACGTGATTATGTTTAAATTAAACAGTTAATAAATTTAAAGTTTTTATGAACTTTATGCATTTATTTTAAAAAATTACCTAAACACCTCATAAACTTAATGATTATAATGATAGCAAATTTTAGATTTCCCAAGACTCTTAAGTTTTTTTATAATAGAAATTAAATAAATTTAAATTAAAGATTTACTAATATTTATTAATACTATTTAAAAAAATTGATAGTATTGTCAAACAACTATCACTTTTTTTAACAAACAAACAAGCCATCAACAATTTTTTATGTGATTTAAATAAATTTTCCATCTACAATCAATTTGTTCTTTAAAAAGTTTAATACCTTCAAAATCTTTAGATTATGTTATGTTAATTTAATATACAATTTAAAAGATCTGGTTTAAATCTGCATATATTGTTCTAGACCAAACACATAATTTTATCTTGAACAAAACAAAAGACTTAAGCTGCATACCTTATTTAAATAAACCATCCAGCCTTAATCAAAACAAATTTTAAAGTCATTCTTATTTTGTTTATGACAATCTCATATTGTTTATCGCTTAGATAATAAAAATAAAAAAAAAAAAAATTAAATATTTTATAATTTTGCATAATTTTCTTTAATAAAACAAGTTTAATTTCTCTTAATCTTTAAACTTAGACTATTTTTGATCAAATGTCAATTTCTTAGTTGGGGTTTTATTGTTATTAAATTTGTTAAAAGCATTTAAAAATAGAATTTTAAATGTTTTAGCCAAACATAACAAAAGACTTAAGACACTAGCGTCATTTTATTAAAAAACATCAGAATAATAGATTTTTGTTTATAAATTAAAATTAAGTAGATCATATGATCAGAATCGAAACTATCTTAAATGCTAAATGATATCACTTTTTGAATGACTTTTGTTGAACAAACCACTTAGAAGCTATACTTCGGTTATTTCAAAATGTTTAAATTTTGAAACAAATACATTTCCTTAAATATTTCTTGTTTTTGGTACCATCCAGGGGGATGTACCGTTTTAGAGTTATTATTTTTTCTTAATTATGATTTTTTTTTTTAATTGAAAACATTATCGAACCGGAGACTGATCTGACTCAAGCCAGACTCAGAACAGGCTCAGAGCAGACTAAGACAAGACTCAGACCATACTCAGAACAGACTAAACCAGACTCAAATCAAACTTAAATCAGGCTCCGAACAAGCTTAAACCTGACTCAAAACAGACTCAGAATAGATTCAAACATGAATCACTCCAGACTAACCTCAGACTCAGACCAGACTCAAAACAGACTCAGAATAGACTCAGACCAAACTCAGACCAAACCAAGACCAGACTCAGAGCAGACTCAAACCAGACTTAGACCAGACTAACGCCATATTTAGAACGGACTCAGAATAGACTCAAACAAGACTCAGAACAGACTTAGAACAGACTCAGAACACACTCAGACCAGACTCAGATCAGACTTAGACCAGATTCAGAACATACTCAAAATAGGCTTATACCAGACTCAGAACACACTATAACCAGACTCAGAACAGACTCAGCCCAAACTCAGACAAGACTAAGGCCAGACTCAGACCAGACTCGGAACAGAGCTAGACCAAACTCAAAACAGACTAACATCAGAGTTAGAACAGACTTATAACAGACTCAGACAAGATTTAGAACAGAGTGAGAACATACTTAGACTAGACTCTGACCAGACCTAGACCAGACTCAGAACAGACTCAGAACAGACTCAGAGTAGACTCAGAGCAAATTTAAAACTCAGACAAGGCTCAGAAAAAATCAGCCCAGACTAGACGCAAACCAAAGACTCTATAATAGAAAGATGCTGCACTTCTATACATTGATTTGCCGTATAGTATTTTAGAAAAATCCCATATACTGCTTTTACTAATAGAGGCGATTATCCAATGAGAGAAAGCTAAGGCATATACACTTGCTAATGAAATGCATGCTTGTTTCTGCCAGACTCAGACCAGACTCGGAACAGAACTTGACCAAACTCAGAACAGACCAGACTTAGACCAGAGTCAGAACAGACTTAGACCAGACTTAGAACAGACTCAGAACAGACTCAGAATAGACTCAGAACAGACTTAAGACTCAAACGAGACTCAGAAAAAAATCAGCGCAGACTCAGACCAGACTTAGACTAGACTCAAACCAAATACTATATAGTATTAATATGTTGCACTTCTATACATTGATTTGCAATATAGTATTTTTGAAAAATCCCTTATACCGCTTTTACTCTAATTCAGGAACAACTAATGAAGGCGATTATCCAATGAGAGGACGCTAAGGCACATACACGTGCTAATGAAATGTATGTTTGTTTCTGCTTTCATGTATTTTTCATTGTTCTTAAATCACTTTAATTTCGCTTTCGGCAGAAATAAAATGTATAGAGTGCAATATCTTTAAATTATATTGTGTTTGCTCAGACCAAACTCAGACCAGAATCAGACCAGACTCAGACCAGACTCTGACCGGACTCAGACCAGACTCAGACCAAACTCAGAACAGATTTAAACCAGGCTCAGAAGATACTCACACCAGACTCAGAACATACTCAGACTAGACTCAGATCAGACTTAGACCATACTAGGAATAGACTCAGGCAAAACTCAGATCAGTCAAATCTGATTCATTTTACCCTTTTGTGTACATAAAAACGGATATAAGAACATTAGTGTAGTTCCTTATGTCTTTTGCTTTTCTGTTGTTGGATTTAATTTAGTAAACATTTGCAAAAATGTAAAATACATGATAAACTTTTATTGAGCGAAAACAAGTTTGTTGTCTAAGTCTTTTGTTTTGTTTTATATGTGTATTTATAGTGCAAGTAACTGGCTTTTAAAGGAAATACCGCAAATTCTGCTAAACAAATCCAGAATAAAATAACATCATTAAAATGATTTTAGAAAAAATATTTTAAAAATAATATTCCAATAAATATTTTATTAAAATAAAATATTTTATAACCAGATATAAAAAGTTAGTAGGTACGTCATTTAAATGATTTTTAAGACAACTTTCAAAATTAACTTGAGTTGAATATATTTTAATATTTTAAAACACTTCAATAAATTTTTTGTAACGTCCTTTAAACTTAATATAAAAGACTGATATGATGGATTTATAATTGAAAAAATGTTATTGTTGCTGCACTTGTTTGTTTTTTTTTTCATTAATTTTCATAAGCCTTAACAGGCTAATAACTGTTGGTATAACAATTAAAACTTAACATTAATTGATACTTAAAGGTAATATCATATGCAAATCTTTAAAGCTTGAAAATATGTTAAACAAATAAACAAGTGTTAAGCTCTAAAATTTAATGGGATCAAGGCAGAATTAAACCAATGAGTTTTATGCACTTTGGGTTAATATGTCATATTAAGTGACATAACAAGGTTATGATGATGCATTTTAAGGGAATAAGAAAGTTGTTGCAACAGATATTGAAGTTTGTGGAATTTAATATGTGTTGAAGATATGATTTAATTAAAAAATATTTAGCTCAAAAACCAAGGTTAAAGCTTTATTAGTTTTAGTTCAGAAAATATAGATTTATACAAAGAAAAAGATAAAGTTTCATTCAAATTAAATTTTTTTATTGCTTTAACTAAATATGCTTTACTTTTTATACTTAGCTCTTCCCCTTTGTCTCTTACATTTAGCTTTGAATTATTGTTATTTTTTTAAGACCCCAAAATTAAAGCCTCAATTTAGGCGTCAATTATAGCGCCCTCGTTTAAACATTTGCATTTGATTCGTATTTTTATTTTATTTTTATTTCTCATGCTATAATTTGTCAATAATTACATTGGATTAAAAATGACCTTTTGTCTCAGATCAAACACTAACACTCAAGAAAAAAAAAAAAACAGAACAATTTATTTTATTATTAGTACCACTAAAAATTGCAATTATTGTTGTTTTTTAATGTCTGAAAATTTTCAACAAATTAAATACAATAAAAATTAAGTTTAACATTAAACTATAACTTATATTTTAATCATAAAAAACGACAAAAATTTTGAAGGTTTTTTGTTTTCAGTTACTTTGAGATACTTCTTGTAATTTTCTTTATTATTGTTAAAGTTTCTTTAAAAGAATTTGCAAGAAATAAAAAACATCAACCAAGAAATAACAAATGTTTTTCAAAAGAGCACGAAATTTTTTATTTTGTTTTAAAAAGACAACAAAACTTTAAAATAATCTTTTTATTGTACTAAAATTGTGTCGTTTTAACCAATTAACCAATAATAGATTTGAAAACCTAAAACGACCTTCCTAATGATACTTTACAATTTTCATTGGTATTTTTAACAATTTTCTACAATTAAATCTGGTTTACATATGCTCAGAGTCTGGTATGAGTCTGAGTCTGGTCTGGTCTGAGTCTGGTCTGAGTCAGGTCTGAGTCTGGTCTGAGTCTGGTCTGAGTCTGGTCTGAGTCTGGTCTGAGTCTGGTCTGAGTCTGGTCTGAGTCTGGTCTGAGTCTGGTCTGAGTCTGGTCTGAGTCTGGTCTGAGTCTGGTCTGAGTCTGGTCTGAGTCTGGTCTGAGTCTGGTCTGAGTCTGGTCTGAGTCTGGTCTGAGTCTGGTCTGAGTCTGGTCTAAGTCTGGTCTGAGTCTGGTCTGAGTCTGGTCTGAGTCTGGTCTGAGTCTGGTCTGAGTCTGGTCTGAGTCTGGTCTGAGTCTGGTCTGAGCCTGGTCTGAGTCTGGTCTGAGTCTGGTCTGAGTCTGGTCTGAGTCTGGTCTGAGTCTGGTCTGAGTCTGGTCTGAGTCTGGTCTGAGTCTGGTCTGAGTCTGGTCTGAGTCTGGTCTGAGTCTGGTCTGAGTCTGGTCTGAGTCTGGTCTGAGTCTGGTCTGAGTCTGGTCTGAGTCTGGTCTGAGTCTGGTCTGAGTCTGGTCTGAGTCTGGTCTGAGTCTGGTCTGAGTCTGGTCTGAGTCTGGTCTGAGTCTGGTCTGAGTCTGGTCTGAGTCTGGTCTGAGTCTGGTCTGAGTCTGGTCTGAGTCTGGTCTGAGTCTGGTCTGAGTCTGGTCTGAGTCTGGTCTGAGTCTGGTCTGAGTCTGGTCTGAGTCTGGTCTGAGTCTGGTCTGAGTCTGGTCTGAGTCTGGTCTGAGTCTGGTCTGAGTCTGGTCTGAGTCTGGTCTGAGTCTGGTCTGAGTCTGGTCTGAGTCTGGTCTGAGTCTGGTCTGAGTCTGGTCTGAGTCTGGTCTGAGTCTGGTCTGAGTCTGGTCTGAGTCTGGTCTGAGTCTGGTCTGAGTCTGGTCTGAGTCTGGTCTGAGTCTGGTCTGAGTCTGGTCTGAGTCTGGTCTGAGTCTGGTCTGAGTCTGGTCTGAGTCTGGTCTGAGTCTGGTCTGAGTCTGGTCTGAGTCTGGTCTGAGTCTGGTCTGAGTCTGGTCTGAGTCTGGTCTGAGTCTGGTCTGAGTCTGGTCTGAGTCTGGTCTGAGTCTGGTCTGAGTCTGGTCTGAGTCTGGTCTGAGTCTGGTCTGAGTCTGGTCTGAGTCTGGTCTGAGTCTGGTCTGAGTCTGGTCTGAGTCTGGTCTGAGTCTGGTCTGAGTCTGGTCTGAGTCTGGTCTGAGTCTGGTCTGAGTCTGGTCTGAGTCTGGTCTGAGTCTGGTCTGAGTCTGGTCTGAGTCTGGTCTGAGTCTGGTCTGAGTCTGGTCTGAGTCTGGTCTGAGTCTGGTCTGAGTCTGGTCTGAGTCTGGTCTGAGTCTGGTCTGAGTCTGGTCTGAGTCTGGTCTGAGTCTGGTCTGAGTCTGGTCTGAGTCTGGTCTGAGTCTGGTCTGAGTCTGGTCTGAGTCTGGTCTGAGTCTGGTCTGAGTCTGGTCTGAGTCTGGTCTGAGTCTGGTCTGAGTCTGGTCTGAGTCTGGTCTGAGTCTGGTCTGAGTCTGGTCTGAGTCTGGTCTGAGTCTGGTCTGAGTCTGGTCTGAGTCTGGTCTGAGTCTGGTCTGAGTCTGGTCTGAGTCTGGTCTGAGTCTGGTCTGAGTCTGGTCTGAGTCTGGTCTGAGTCTGGTCTGAGTCTGGTCTGAGTCTGGTCTGAGTCTGGTCTGAGTCTGGTCTGAGTCTGGTCTGAGTCTGGTCTGAGTCTGGTCTGAGTCTGGTCTGAGTCTGGTCTGAGTCTGGTCTGAGTCTGGTCTGAGTCTGGTCTGAGTCTGGTCTGAGTCTGGTCTGAGTCTGGTCTGAGTCTGGTCTGAGTCTGGTCTGAGTCTGGTCTGAGTCTGGTCTGAGTCTGGTCTGAGTCTGGTCTGAGTCTGGTCTGAGTCTGGTCTGAGTCTGGTCTGAGTCTGGTCTGAGTCTGGTCTGAGTCTGGTCTGAGTCTGGTCTGAGTCTGGTCTGAGTCTGGTCTGAGTCTGGTCTGAGTCTGGTCTGAGTCTGGTCTGAGTCTGGTCTGAGTCTGGTCTGAGTCTGGTCTGAGTCTGGTCTGAGTCTGGTCTGAGTCTGGTCTGAGTCTGGTCTGAGTCTGGTCTGAGTCTGGTCTGAGTCTGGTCTGAGTCTGGTCTGAGTCTGGTCTGAGTCTGGTCTGAGTCTGGTCTGAGTCTGGTCTGAGTCTGGTCTGAGTCTGGTCTGAGTCTGGTCTGAGTCTGGTCTGAGTCTGGTCTGAGTCTGGTCTGAGTCTGGTCTGAGTCTGGTCTGAGTCTGGTCTGAGTCTGGTCTGAGTCTGGTCTGAGTCTGGTCTGAGTCTGGTCTGAGTCTGGTCTGAGTCTGGTCTGAGTCTGGTCTGAGTCTGGTCTGAGTCTGGTCTGAGTCTGGTCTGAGTCTTGTCTGAGTCTGGTCTAAGTCTGGTCTGAGTCTGGTCTGAGTCTGGTATGAGTCTGGTCTAAAACTCGTAGTAAAACATGGTATATTGAGTTCTGCACTGAAGGAGACTTTAATAACCTATCGCCCAAACACAATCTGATCACTCTTGCACTTTTCAAACCTAACTTCTAGTTGCAATTCAGACTTCAGACTTCAGGGACATAGAGAAGACTATAGAGTATATAACATCAAAATGAGGTATATTCCAAGTATGTATTCATTTTAGTTACAAAACAAATTTCTACCATAATCATGTAATTTCTAGATCACATTATGACAGGACACTGTTTGACTTGAAGGCACAATCTGATCTCAGTCTGCCTTAGTCTACATTTACTCTAAGATAACTTTCATAGTTGGCAAGTAACTGCTGCCCAATAAATTAATACAATTATCTTATGAAAACAAAAGACTTAGACAACAAACTTATTTTGTTTCAGTTCCATTGACGTCTTTTGATTTAGTAAAATAATTAAACGGAACAAATCAACTAAAACAAAAGACTTAGGCAACAAACTAGTTTTGTCTCAAACAAAAGTTCTAGAATCTTTTTTCTGTGAGATAAACAATTTTAATATCTTTCGTAAGCAAAGAAGTTCATTCAACTAGCCAAAAGATTTATAGGAAAATTACAAAAATATAAGAATTTCTTTTAAAAACATCCGCATTTTGAAAAGATATCTGAAATGCCTGACCAGTAGATTGACTTATTAAAATCAGTTAAGAAAACTTTAAAGAATTTTGTTGCCTTCAATGGAAATTTACTCAAAATGTAGCCAATTAATGGAAATTAACCCAAAATATTTGGATATGAATTTGTCATTTATATATGAATTTTAAGAATTTATGCAAAATAATCTAATAATACATATAACAAGTTCAAGGTTAAATGTAAATATTCTATTAGAAATATAAAAATCTTAAATTATTACAGAAACTTTTAGAAAATGTATTCATACATACCTTCTCGATATTTTTTTCAATTTATCTAGTTTTGTATATTTTCCATACTCTACTCTATAATTAAGCTGTAATTATATTAAAGGCTTTGCTGGTTTTTTATTAAATTTATAAGCCAACTAATCAACTAAAATATGTAAGTTACTTAAATTGACTAATCATATCCGTAATAATAATAATAATGGTATAATAATCATACTAATATGTTCTTTGTTTTGATATAAAAAGAATGGTATTAGACCAAGAACTATCAAGAGTTTAGAGGTATTAGAGGTACAAGTGTTTAGTATGGTAATATGTATTTAGTATGATATAAATTAGTTCTAAATTAGTTCTGAATTTTATGCAAATTGGACAATGCTTATACTAGACAGAACTATATCGAAACAAAAGACTAAGGAAACAAACTTGTTTTTTCTTAAACCAAAAACATGTCTGTTTGCAGTCTTCTTCAGGTTTGATGTCAGCTTGATTTGATGATAGTGTAAGACTTGTGATACCATGTGAAACCTAGTATATGTCGGCGCTATATTTTTACTGATTATGTTATATCGAATTTAGTAGAACTCAAATCTCTATAGAGTGCCTTAAATTCTACCTTGATCTATATCTTTTAAAATCTAGATATTACTTTAAATTAATCATTTTGTATTACTTGCATTAATTTTATTATTGACTTAACTAAAACAAACAAATTCCCAAAGACTTGCAAGTACGAATACGAATATAGTCGGTCAACACTTAACAACCTTGAACATATAATTTTTTTATATAATTTTTATTTAATATAGAAAATTATTTTTTTTACAGCTCATACTATACCATTGATTAAAACTGCTTTGGCGTTCGGTCTAATAAAATAATAAATATATTTAATTACTATGTTAGAATAATTGTAAGAAATCACGTTTACCAAGAATTCTATTCTTGTGTTAAGACACAAAAAATTTATGCAGAAAAAAGAAATTAAACGATAAAAAAATTTTATTTAAATACAAAATATTGAAAAAAATAAAAAACCGGAACAATTGCAAAATCCTAGAAGTAGAATATAAATTTATAGAAAGTTTCAATGAATAAAAAAGACAATAGAATGACCTTGACGAGGCTATGAATATAAATAAAAGAAAGCTGATGGTTTTATTGGTTTAAATTAAAGTCTTTTTTAAAGCAGAACCATTTGTTTTGTTTTTGTAATAAAGTGTTTCATAATTTTAAAATTATTTAAATTTAACATGATAATTTCATCATTATCATAATTTATTTCGTTTAGCAAAAGATATGATATAACTAAGTTATTATGCAAGTTAATTTGCAAAATAAAATACCAACTAGATAATATATAGATCGAACTTAAAAAAGACCTAAACAAGATTTAAATAAGAGCAAACTTAGGTTTAAAAGAAAGCAATCTTGTTGCTTAAGTCTTTTGTATCGATAATGTTCTAAGTAGAATGAATACAGTCTACTTAGAAGAGAAAACAAGATTGTCTCTTAAGTCTTTTGTATCGATGTATAATTTTTTTTTTTTAAATAGGAAATTTTTGAAAAATTTCCTATAAAAATAGGAAATTTTTGAAAAATTTCCTATAAAAATAGAAAATTTTTGAAAAATTTCCTATAAAAATAGGAAATTTTTGAAAAATTTTCTATAAAAATAGGAAATTTTTGAAAAATTTCCTATAAAAATAGGAAATTTTTGAAAAATTTCCTATAAAAATAGGAAATTTTTGAAAAATTTCCTATAAAAATAGGAAATTTTTGAAAAATTTCCTATAAAAATAGGAAATTTTTGAAAAATTTCCTATAAAAATAGGAAATTTTTGAAAAATTTCCTATAAAAATAGGAAATTTTTGAAAAATTTCCTATAAAAATAGAAAATTTTTGAAAAATTTCCTATAAAAATAGGAAATTTTTGAAAAATTTTCTATAAAAATAGGAAATTTTTGAAAAGTTTCCTATAAAAATAGGAAATTTTTGAAAAGTTTCCTATAAAAATAGGAAATTTTTGAAAAATTTCCT
Organism: Stomorhina lunata; assembly: GCA_933228675.1. NCBI lineage: Eukaryota > Metazoa > Arthropoda > Insecta > Diptera > Rhiniidae > Stomorhina > Stomorhina lunata. Next base: position 11,902,872 of record OW121741.1, read on the forward strand.
ATAAAAATAGGAAATTTTTGAAAAATTTCCTATAAAAATAGGAAATTTTTGAAAAATTTCCTATAAAAATAGGAAATTTTTGAAAAATTTCCTATAAAAATAGGAAATTTTTGAAAAATTTCCTATAAAAATAGGAAATTTTTGAAAAATTTCCTATAAAAATAGGAAATTTTTGAAAAATTTCCTATAAAAATAGGAAATTTTTGAAAAATTTCCTATAAAAATTGGAAATTTTTGAAAAATTTCCTATAAAAATAGGAAATTTTTGAAAAATTTCCTATAAAAATAGGAAACTTTTGAAAAATTTCCTATAAAAATAGGAAATTTTTGAAAAATTTCCTATAAAAATAGGAAATTTTTGAAAAATTTCCTATAAAAATAGGAAATTTTGGAAAAATTTCCTATAAAAATAGGAAATTTTGGAAAAATTTCCTATAAAAATAGGAAATTTTTGAAAAATTTCCTATAAAAATAGGAAATTTTTGAAAAATTTCCTATAAAAATAGGAAATTTTTGAAAAATTTCCTATAAAAATAGGAAATTTTTGAAAAATTTCCTATAAAAATAGGAAATTTTTGAAAAATTTCCTATAAAAATAGGACATTTTTGAAAAATTTCCTATAAAAATAGGAAATTTTTGAAAAATTTCATATAAAAATAGGAAATTTTTGAAAAATTTCCTATAAAAATAGGAAGTTTTTGAAAAATTTTTTAAAAATAGGAAATTTTTGAAAAATTTCCGATAAAAATAGGAAATTTTTGAAAAAATTCCTATAAAAATAGGAAATTTTTGAAAAAATTCCTTTAAAAATAAGAAAATTTTTAAAGATTTCCTATAAAAATAAGAAATTTTTGGAAAATTTCCTATAAATAATTTTTAAAAATTTTCCTATAAAAATAAGACATTTTTAAAAAATTTCCTATACAAATAAGAAATTTTAAAAAAATTTCCTACTAAAATAAGAAATTTTTTAAAAATTTCTTATAAAAATAAGTAGTTTTTGAATAAATTATAATAATATAAATTATAATAATTATAAATTGTTAAAAACTTCTTATAAAAATAGGAAATTTTTGAAAAATTTCCTATAAAAATAGGAAATTTTTGAAAAAATTCCTACAAAAATAAGAAATTTTTTAAAGATTTCCTATAAAAATAAGATCTAAAGATCTAAATAAGAAATTTTTAAAAATTTTCCTATAAAAATAAGAAATTTTTAAAAAATTTTCTATAAAAATAAGAAATTTTTGAAAAATTTCCTATAAAAATAAGAAATTTTTGAAAAATTTCCTATAAAAACAAAAAATTTTTGAAAAATTTCATATAAAAATAAGAATTTTTTGAAAAATTTTCGTATAAAAATAAGAAATTTTTGAAAAAATTCCTATAAAAATTACAAATTATTGAAATTTTTTTTATTAAAATAATAAATTTTTGAAATTTTTTTTATAAATATAAGGAATTTTTGAAAAAAAATTTATAAAAATAATAAATTTTTTATAAATTTCTTTTAAAAATAAGAAATTTTTGAAAAATTTCTTATAAAAGTAAGATATTTTTGAAAAATTTCACATAAAAATAAGAAATTTTGTGAAAAATTTCTTATAAAAATAAGAAATGTTTGAAAAAAATTGTTACAAAAATAAGAAATTTGTGAAAAATTTCCTTTAAAAGTTTTGAAAAATTTCCTATAAGAATAGGAAATTTTTCTATATAAAATTTTTCAAAAATTTCATATTTTTTAAGAAATTTTTCAAAAATTTCTTATTTTTTTTTAAGAAACTTTCAAAAATTTCTTATTTTTTTAAGAAATTTTTTAAAAATTTCTTATTTTTTTTAAGAAATTTTTCAAAAATTTCTTATGTTTTTTAAGAAATTTTTCAAAAATTTCTTAATTTTTTTTTTTGAAACATTTCAAAAATTTCATAGTTTTATAATAACATTTTCAAAAATTTCTTATTTTTATAATAAATTTTTTCACTTTCTTTCAAAATCTGTCTATGTCGTCTTCTTTACTTTTGTTGTCATGGCGGTTTTAAATTTTGAAGGTCATTCAACTCTTTAGACCGTATAAAAATGTTTTTCTTCGTAACTTGGCTTTTCCCCCAAAAATAGTATGAATAAGATTTTGAGGCGTTTTCTTGGACGGCGTTCATGTTTAATTTGTTTGTTTATTATATATTTTTTTATCATTAGGTTTTATTACTTGAGGTCAAGTTCAGCTGATACTTACTTACAGCATATCATTTTAATTTTATGGTCATAATTTTTATTACAATTGTAAAACACAGCAAAATAAGTAGCAAATTTATAAAAAAAAAACTTATAAACAAAAATTTTCATTGGTTTAATGAATTGTGATTAAGTGCTGTTGAATGTTGGAGTAGGTCGTATGTCTGTCGGTAGAGGTTATTAGTGTGAGGTCATAAAAAATTGTGGATGATGGCTATAATAAAAGATTTGTGGATGAATAAAGATATAGATGGTTATTTTGAAAATGACAATAATTTGGAAAATAATTTTGATGGCAGTTTTCCTAAGTGTGTGCCCTTCTGGCTATTTTTAAATTTTAATAAGAATTTTTATAAAAATTTAATGATATTTGTGTACCAGTTTAATTTTCCCTTTTTAATTTCAAATCACTATCAGGGTCTCGGTTAATATCTAAAGAAATGCCTTTAGTGTTTATCTAATTAAAACTTATTTACTTATAAATATTAATTTAATATTAATTACAACTCACACCATTTTGTCATATCTTATTTTAGTTTTAATTTGAAAATTATGCAAAAACAATGAATGCACTAGTGACCAAATAAAGACCCCACCCCAGTTCCAACATGTTTATGACCAACTAAACTATATTTAATTACAAATTAAATATGTCACTTAATATGTAGTTATCTACTTCCCACTCAACCAAATGGCAACAGCAGCTGTTTGACCTAATATAGAGCTAAGGCAAATTAAATGTGAACAAGATTTAATGAAAATGAAAAGAAACAAAAAAAAAAAAAAAAGAAAACAAGACTTAAAAATTTTAACAAGAAATGGAAATGTTTGCATTAAAGCCTAGAAATATTTCATGACATAAATTTATATTAAATCAGAGCAAAATAACCAATGCAATTCAAAAAGTATGTGTCCTAAGTCTTTTGTTTTTTTTTTAATTAAAACACAGATATTTTTGTAAATAATGAAAAATTTCAAGCAAATTTTGAATAAATTTCCGGTTGTAAACATTTCTGACAAGATCATGGTTTAAATTTTGATTAATAAAACGGAATTCTATGAAAAATATTTAAATATTTTCAAACCCTGTCATTAACAATTTTAGAAGAAGACTTAATAAATTCATCATATGAACAATACAAGTTAAAATATAAATGAAATAATAGTTTTTACATTACACATTTTACTCTGCATCTCATACATAAAAATTAAAAACCTATTACCTTTAAGTTTAATAATAGCAAAAGTGTTGAATCTTAATTATTTTTAATAGAAAAACTGGTAGCAATTAATTTATTACAGCTTTCAATTAAGAATCTATTTATTTATATTTATTAAATTATTTCATATTAGAGTGCTTTCCGTTTTCATAACAATTGACTACGGAAGGTGTGGAAAAGACTTCTTATGAATTCAAATCATAGCCCTAAAGTTCTAATGAGTCAAGACATGACAGCCATCATGACTGCCCTCAATATACTTGATGACAAATCATTCATTTATAACATTTTAAATAGTTTTAGGAAAAAATTGCCTAAAACTATTTAAAATGCAACTTAAGTAATACTAAAAACATTGTAAGATCCACATTTTATTTAAATATTACTAAAGAAAAATTTTGATCAAAATTTTACTACAGAACAATTTTGATAAAAATTTTACTAAAGAAAAATTTTGATAAAAATTTTACTAAAGAAAAATTTTGATCAAAATTTTACTAAAGAAAAATTTTGATCAAAATTTTACTAAAGAAAGTTTTTGATAAAAATTTTACTAAAGAAAAATTTTGATAAAAATTTTACTAAAGAAAAATTTTGATAAAAATTTTACTAAAGAAAAATTTTGATAAAAATTTTACTAAAGAAAAATTTTGATCAAAATTTTACTAAAGAAAAATTTTGATAAAAATTTTACTAAAGAAAAATTTTGATAAAAATTTTACTAAAGAAAAATTTTGATAAAAATTTTACTAAAGAAAAATTTTGATAAAAATTTTACTAAAGAAAAATTTTGATAAAAATTTTACTAAAGAAAAATTTTGATAAAAATTTTACTAAAGAAAAATTTTGATAAAAATTTTACTAAAGAAAAATTTTGATAAAAATTTTACTAAAGAAAAATTTTGATAAAAATTTTACTAAAGAAAAATTTTGATAAAAATTTTACTAAAGAAAAATTTTGATCAAAATTTTACTAAAGAAAAATTTTGATCAAAATTTTACTAAAGAAAAATTTTGATCAAAATTTTACTAAAGAAAAATTTTGATCAAAATTTTACTAACGAAAAATTTTGATCAAAATTTTCCTAATGAAAAATTTTGAGCAAAATTTTACTTAAGAAAAATTTTGATCAAAATTTTACTAAAGAAAAATTTTGAGCAAAATTTCACTAAAGAAAAATTTTGAGCAAAATTTTACTTAAGAAAAATTTTGATCAAAATTTTACTAAAGAAAAATTTTGATCAAAATTTTACTAAAGAAAAATTTTGATCAAAATTTTACTAAAGAAAAATTTTGATAAAAATTTTACTAAAGAAAAATTTTGATAACAATTTTACTAAAGAAAAATTTTGATCAAAATTTTACTAAAGAAAAATTTTGATAATAATTTTACTAAAGAAAAATTTTGATAAAAATTTTACTAAAGAAAAATTTTGATAAAAATTTTACTAAAGAAAAATTTTGATAAAAATTTTATTAAAGAAAAATTTTGATAAAAATTTTACTAAAGAAAAATTTTGATAAAAATTTTACTAAAGAAAAATTTTGATAAAAATTTTACTAAAGAAAAATTTTGATAAAAATTTTACTAAAGAAAAATTTTGATAAAAATTTTACTAAAGAAAAATTTTGATAAAAATTTTATTAAAGAAAAATTTTGATAAAAATTTTACTAAAGAAAAATTTTGATAAAAATTTTACTAAAGAAAAATTTTGATCAAAATTTTACTAAAGAAAAATTTTGATCAAAATTTTACTAAAGAATACTTTTGAGCAAAATTATACCAAAGAAAAATTTTGATCAAAATTTTACTAAAGAAAAATTTTGATCAAAATTTTACTAAAGAAAAATTTTGATCAAAATTTTACTAAAGAAAAATTTTGATCAAAATTTTACTAAAGAAAAATTTTGATCAAAATTTTACTAAAGACAAATTTTGATAAAAATTTTACTAAAGAAAAATTTTGATAAAAATTTTACTAAAGAAAAATTTTGATAAAAATTTTACTAAAGAAAAATTTTGATAAAAATTTTATTAAAGAAAAATTTTGATAAAAATTTTATTAAAGAAAAATTTTGATAAAAATTTTACTAAAGAAAAATTTTGATAAAAATTTTACTAAAGAAAAATTTTGATAAAAATTTTACTAAAGAAAAATTTTGATAAAAATTTTACTAAAGAAAAATTTTGATAAAAATTTTATTAAAGAAAAATTTTGATAAAAATTTTACTAAAGAAAAATTTTGATCAAAATTTTACTAAAGAAAAATTTTGATCAAAATTTTACTAAAGAAAAATTTTGATCAAAATTTTACTAAAGAATACTTTTGAGCAAAATTATACCAAAGAAAAATTTTGATCAAAATTTTACTAAAGAAAAATTTTGATAAAAATTTTACTAAAGAAAAATTTTGATAAAAATTTTACTAAAGAAAAATTTTGATAAAAATTTTACTAAAGAAAAATTTTGATAAAAATTTTATTAAAGAAAAATTTTGATAAAAATTTTACTAAAGAAAAATTTTGATAAAAATTTTACTAAAGAAAAATTTTGATCAAAATTTTACTAAAGAAAAATTTTGATCAAAATTTTACTAAAGAAAAATTTTGATCAAAATTTTACTAAAGAAGAATTTTGATAAAAATTTTACTAAAGAAAAATTTTGATAAAAATTTTATTAAAGAAAAATTTTGATAAAAATTTTACTAAAGAAAAATTTTGATAAAAATTTTACTAAAGAAAAATTTTGATAAAAATTTTACTAAAGAAAAATTTTGATAAAAATTTTACTAAAGAAAAATTTTGATAAAAATTTTATTAAAGAAAAATTTTGATAAAAATTTTACTAAAGAAAAATTTTGATAAAAATTTTACTAAAGAAAAATTTTGATCAAAATTTTACTAAAGAAAAATTTTGATCAAAATTTTACTAAAGAATACTTTTGAGCAAAATTATACCAAAGAAAAATTTTGATCAAAATTTTACTAAAGAAAAATTTTGATCAAAATTTTACTAAAGACAAATTTTGATCAAAATTTTACTAAAGAAAAATTTTGATCAAAATTTTACAAAAGAATACTTTTGAGCAAAATTATACCAAAGAAAAATTTTGATCAAAATTTTGCCAAAGAAAAATTTTGCTCAAAATTTTACTAATGAAATATTTTGATCTAAATTTTTCTAAAAAAAATTTTGAGCAAAATTTTACTAAAGAAAAATTTTGAGCAAAATTTTACTAATGAAATATTTTGATCTAAATTTTACTAAAGAAAAATTTTGATCTAAATTTTACTAAAGAAAAATTTTGATCAAAATTTTACTAAAGAAAAATTTTGATCAAAAGTTTACTAAAGAAAAATTTTGATCAAAATTTTACTAAAGAAAAATTTTGATCAAAATTTTACTAAAGAAAAGTTTTGATCAAAATTTTACTAAAGAAAAATTTTGATCAAAATTTTACAAAAGAAAAATTTTGATCAAAATTTTACAAAAGAAAAATTTTGATCAAAATTTTACTAAAGAAAAATTTTGATCAAAATTTTACTAATTAAAAATTTTGATCAAAATTTTACTAAATAAAAATTTTGATCAAAAATTTACTAAAGAAAAATTTTTATCAAAATTTTACTAAAGAAAAATTTTGATCAAAATTTTACTAAAGAAAAATTTTGATAAAAATTTTACTAAAGAAAAATTTTGATAAAAATTTTACTGAAGAAAAATTTTGATCACAATTTTACTAAAGAAAACTTTTGATAAAAATTTTACTAAAGAAAAATTTTGATAAAAATTTTACTAAAGAAAAATTTTGATAAAATTTTTACTAAAGAAAAATTTTGATAAAAATTTTACTAAAGAAAAATTTTGATAAAAATTTTACTAAAGAAAAATTTTGATAAAAATTTTACTAAAGAAAAATTTTGATAAAAATTTTACTAAAGAAAAATTTTGATAAAAATTTTATTAAAGAAAAATTTTGATAAAAATTTTACTAAAGAAAAATTTTGATAAAAATTTTACTAAAGAAAAATTTTGATCAAAATTTTACTAAAGAAAAATTTTGATCAAAATTTTACTAAAGAATACTTTTGAGCAAAATTATACCAAAGAAAAATTTTGATCAAAATTTTACTAAAGAAAAATTTTGATCAAAATTTTACTAAAGAAAAATTTTGATCAAAATTTTACTAAAGAAAAATTTTGATCAAAATTTTACTAAAGACAAATTTTGATAAAAATTTTACTAAAGAAAAATTTTGATAAAAATTTTACTAAAGAAAAATTTTGATAAAAATTTTACTAAAGAAAAATTTTGATAAAAATTTTATTAAAGAAAAATTTTGATAAAAATTTTATTAAAGAAAAATTTTGATAAAAATTTTACTAAAGAAAAATTTTGATAAAAATTTTACTAAAGAAAAATTTTGATAAAAATTTTACTAAAGAAAAATTTTGATAAAAATTTTACTAAAGAAAAATTTTGATAAAAATTTTATTAAAGAAAAATTTTGATAAAAATTTTACTAAAGAAAAATTTTGATCAAAATTTTACTAAAGAAAAATTTTGATCAAAATTTTACTAAAGAAAAATTTTGATCAAAATTTTACTAAAGAATACTTTTGAGCAAAATTATACCAAAGAAAAATTTTGATCAAAATTTTACTAAAGAAAAATTTTGATAAAAATTTTACTAAAGAAAAATTTTGATAAAAATTTTACTAAAGAAAAATTTTGATAAAAATTTTACTAAAGAAAAATTTTGATAAAAATTTTATTAAAGAAAAATTTTGATAAAAATTTTACTAAAGAAAAATTTTGATAAAAATTTTACTAAAGAAAAATTTTGATCAAAATTTTACTAAAGAAAAATTTTGATCAAAATTTTACTAAAGAAAAATTTTGATCAAAATTTTACTAAAGAATACTTTTGAGCAAAATTATACCAAAGAAAAATTTTGATCAAAATTTTACTAAAGAAAAATTTTGATAAAAATTTTACTAAAGAAAAATTTTGATAAAAATTTTACTAAAGAAGAATTTTGATAAAAATTTTACTAAAGAAAAATTTTGATAAAAATTTTATTAAAGAAAAATTTTGATAAAAATTTTACTAAAGAAAAATTTTGATAAAAATTTTACTAAAGAAAAATTTTGATAAAAATTTTACTAAAGAAAAATTTTGATAAAAATTTTACTAAAGAAAAATTTTGATAAAAATTTTATTAAAGAAAAATTTTGATAAAAATTTTACTAAAGAAAAATTTTGATAAAAATTTTACTAAAGAAAAATTTTGATCAAAATTTTACTAAAGAAAAATTTTGATCAAAATTTTACTAAAGAATACTTTTGAGCAAAATTATACCAAAGAAAAATTTTGATCAAAATTTTACTAAAGAAAAATTTTGATCAAAATTTTACTAAAGACAAATTTTGATCAAAATTTTACTAAAGAAAAATTTTGATCAAAATTTTACAAAAGAATACTTTTGAGCAAAATTATACCAAAGAAAAATTTTGATCAAAATTTTGCCAAAGAAAAATTTTGCTCAAAATTTTACTAATGAAATATTTTGATCTAAATTTTTCTAAAAAAAATTTTGAGCAAAATTTTACTAAAGAAAAATTTTGAGCAAAATTTTACTAATGAAATATTTTGATCTAAATTTTACTAAAGAAAAATTTTGATCTAAATTTTACTAAAGAAAAATTTTGATCAAAATTTTACTAAAGAAAAATTTTGATCAAAAGTTTACTAAAGAAAAATTTTGATCAAAATTTTACTAAAGAAAAATTTTGATCAAAATTTTACTAAAGAAAAGTTTTGATCAAAATTTTACTAAAGAAAAATTTTGATCAAAATTTTACAAAAGAAAAATTTTGATCAAAATTTTACAAAAGAAAAATTTTGATCAAAATTTTACTAAAGAAAAATTTTGATCAAAATTTTACTAATTAAAAATTTTGATCAAAATTTTACTAAATAAAAATTTTGATCAAAAATTTACTAAAGAAAAATTTTTATCAAAATTTTACTAAAGAAAAATTTTGATCAAAATTTTACTAAAGAAAAATTTTGATAAAAATTTTACTAAAGAAAAATTTTGATAAAAATTTTACTGAAGAAAAATTTTGATCACAATTTTACTAAAGAAAACTTTTGATAAAAATTTTACTAAAGAAAAATTTTGATAAAAATTTTACTAAAGAAAAATTTTGATAAAATTTTTACTAAAGAAAAATTTTGATAAAAATTTTACTAAAGAAAAATTTTGATAAAAATTTTACTAAAGAAAAATTTTGATAAAAATTTTACTAAAGAAAAATTTTGATAAAAATTTTGATCAAAATTTTACTAAAGAATACTTTTGAGCAAAATTATACCAAAGAAAAATTTTGATCAAAATTTTGCCAAAGAAAAATTTTGCTCAAAATTTTACTAATGAAGTATTTTGATCTAAATTTTTCTAAAAAAAAATTTTGAGCAAAATTTTACTAAAGAAAAATTTTGAGCAAAATTTTACTAATGAAATATTTTGATCTAAATTTTACTAAAGAAAAATTTTGATCTAAATTTTACTAAAGAAAAATTTTGATCAAAATTTTACTAAAGAAAAATTTTGATCAAAATTTTACTAAAGAAAAATTTTGATCAAAATTTTACTAAAGAAAAATTTTGATCAAAATTTTACTAAAGAAAAGTTTTGATCAAAATTTTACTAAAGAAAAATTTTGATCAAAATTTTACAAAAGAAAAATTTTGATCAAAACTTTACTAAAGAAAAATTTTGATCAAAATTTTACTAATTAAAAATTTTGATCAAAATTTTACTAAATAAAAATTTTGATCAAAAATTTACTAAAGAAAAATTTTTATCAAAATTTTACTAAAGAAAAATTTTGATCAAAATTTAACTTAAGCAAAATTTTGATTATTTTGTCAAAATTTTACTAAATTAAAATTCTGATCAAAATTTTACTAAAGAAAAATTTTGATCAAAATTTTACTAAAGAAAAATTTTGATCAAAATTTTACTAAAGAAAAATTTTGATCAAAATTTTACTAAAGAAAAATTTTGATCAAAATTTTACTAAAGAAAAATTTTGATCAAAATTTTACTAAAGAAACATTTTGATCAAAATTTTACTAAAGAAAAATTTTGATCAAAATTTTACTAAAGAAAAATTTTGATCAAAATTTTACTAAAAAAAAATTTTGATCAAAATTTTACTAAAGAAAAATTTTGATCAAAATTTTACTAAAGAAAAATTTTGATCAAAATTTTACTAAAGAAAAATTTTGATCAAAATTTTACTAAAGAAAAATTTTGATCAAAATTTTACTAAAGAAAAATTTTGATCAAAATTTTACTAAAGAAAAATTTTGATCAAAATTTTACTAAAGAAAAGTTTTGATCAAAATTTTACTAAAGAAAAATTTTGATCAAAATTTTACTAAAGAAAAATTTTGATCAAAATTTTACTAAAGAATACTTTCGAGCAATATTATACCAAAGAAAAATTTTGATCAAAATTTTGCCAAAGAAAAATTTTGCTCAAAATTTTACTGATGAAAAATTTTGATCTAAATTTTTCTTTAGTAAAATTTTGATCAAAACTTTTCTTTAGTAAAATTTTGATCAAAACTTTTCTTTAGTAAAATTTTGATCAAAATTTTTCTTTAGTAAAATTTTGATCAAAATTTTTCGTTAGTAAAATTTTGATCAAAATTTTTCGTTAGTAAAATTGTGTTCTTTAGTAAAATTTTGATCAAAATCTTTCTTAAGTAAAATTTTGATCAAAATTTTTCTTTAGTAAAATTTTGATCAAAATTTTTCTTTAGTAAAATTTTGATCAAAATTTTTCTTTAGTAAAATTTTGATCAAAATTTTTCTTTAGTAAAATTTTGATCAAAATTTTTCTTTAGTAATATTTTGATCAAAATTTTTCTTTAGTAAAATTTTGATCAACATTTTTCTTTAGTAAAATTTTGATCAAAATTTTCCTTTAGTAAAATTTTGATCAAAATTTTTCTTTAGTAAAATTTTGATCAAAAATTTTCTTTAGTTAAATTTTGATCAAAATTTTTCTTTAGTAAAATTTTGATCAAAATTTTTCTTTAGTAAAATTTTGATCAAAATTTTTCTTTAGTAAAATTTTGATCAAAACTTTTCTTTAGTAAAATTTTGATCAAAACTTTTCTTTAGTTAAATTTTGATCAAAATTTTTCTTTAGTAAAATTTTGATCAAAAGTTTTCTTTAGTAAAATTTTGATCAAAATTTTTCTTTAGTAAAATTTTGATCAAAATTTTTCTTTAGTAAAATATTTATCAAAATAGACCTATTTTTTATATTATTTGGGTGGCTCTAATCGAATCTTTAATGCTTTGGTAATCAGGGGACCCTTCTCTTCTTTTCCATTCCTTGCAGTAATGACAATTTTCTCGTCAGTCACCTCTAGCTCAAACTGACCTTACTAAGAAAACAAAAGATTTAAGGAACAAACCTCTTCAATATCAAACAAATATTTCAGTTAAGTTTTAATATTTTGAGCTAAAAATTGTTTATTAAATTTTTTCGAATATCGAAAAATTGTCTTAAAAATGTTTATATTGATAATTTTTTAGTAAACAAATTTTGACAATGTGGAAATTTTCCATAAAATCTTTAAGAACAAATTTGTTTTTAATGAAAAGTTTTGTACTGAAATACAAAAACCAAACCTCTACAGTGGCATTTTTTCAATGAAATAAAAAACAATTTTCATTTTATTTTTTTAAATATTTTATTTTTTACATTTTATTTAATTTTTTTGTCATCATTTTTAAAAACATTGGTTCACTTAATAAACTTATTTACAATTTTTATAATAAAAAAAATTATATATTTATAATAACATAAGAAAAAATTAATTTATACACAAAAAATATACAAAAATTAAAAGATATTTCTGTAGAAAGAGAAAATTAGTTTCTAACAAAAATCAAACAAGAAAAATAAATAGGAGAGGCTGATTATTAAAATAAATAACATACGATACATATAAAAAATAACATTTTTTCTGTATTAGAAAATAATCTTTTAAACAAATTTAAAAAATTATTTTCAAAAATTGTGTAAAAACAATAGAAAATATTTTACTTTTTTCCTGTAGATTTTAAAGAAAAAAATTACTAGATTATCCTCCTTAAAACAACTAAAGACAAAATTTTAACGATTTTATCACAATTTTTGTCTTTAAATAACAAATAAGGGGGAAATTTAAATAACAATTTGAGTATTTTTTTGTTGTTTTGAAAAACTAATAAATTTTATAATATGAAAAAGACTATAAAACCTTAGTTTAAATATAATTTATGAATAAAAAATTTATCTTAAAATTCTTGCTAGATATTAAGTATTGGAAGGCTTAAAATCTAAGTGGCAGTGTTTGATGTTCATAGACCTTCCTAAACAATTTTCCGAGATTTTGCTAGAGAAAAAAAAACTAATTTTCTATATTCTTACAGAAATATTTCAACGTACCTAGTGGCAAAGTTTTCCTTTTTTGTTTGAAAGAAATAATTTTCACAATAGAAAATGTCAGGGGACAGCTGGAGTAGAAGGCAATAAAGGAGGGGGTGGGAAGGAGGTTAGAATAATTATAACTAGTTTTTTTGTTGTTAATATGTTACGAATTGCAACAAAAAGAAATCATTTACATTTCGATTTTTTGGGATTTTTAGATGAAATGAAGTCTATTCAAGTGTAAAACCTGAGACTACAGACTTATTTCTTTTTGTGGTAACCATGATCGTCGGAAATGACGCTAGCGCCATGACCACTGATGCCATAGCCGCTGGAAGAGAAACCATGACCGCCGGAAGAGAAACCATGACCGCCAGAGATGATGGCATGACCGCCAGAGATGCCATGACCACTACCAATGAAACCATGACCACCGCCAATGAGGCCATGACCAATGGAAACAGCAGCGGGGGCATGTTGTACAACAGAGTGACCAGCTACAACGGGTACATGTACAGGTACGGGTACAGGTCTTTCAACTGTCACGGGAACGTGTTTGGTGACTGGCACTGGAACGGGACGGTCTACGGGGACCTTAACAGGTACTGGTACGGGACGATCGACGGCATAAGGAACATGCTTTTCTACGGTGTAGGGTTGAGGTACAGGTACGGCAACCTTGACGGGATAGGGCTTGTCTACGGGAACGGGGTAGGGACGATCTACACGCACGGGAACTTCATAGGGCACTTTTCTTTCAACAACAACGGGATAAGGCTTTTCAACAGTGACGGGGTAAGGCTTGGGAACAGCAACGGGTACAGGACGATCGACAGGTACATGAACGGGAACTTGTACATGTTTAACAACTTCGTAGGGTTGGGGTACTGGTACGGGAACCTTGACGGGTACCTGAACATGTTTGATGACTTCGTAGGGTTGAGGTACTGGAACCTTGACGGGTACCTGAACATGCTTGATAACTTCATAGGGTTGAGGCACGGGAACCTTAACGGGATAGGGACGATCGACGGGCACATGAACGGGTACTTCCACCTTCTTGATGACTTCGTAGGGTTGGGGTACATGTACGGGCACTTTAACGTATTCCTTAACGGGGACAGCCACCTTCTTGATGACTTCATAGGGTTGGGGCACGGGGACCTTAACGTGAACGGGCACATGTTTGATGTGTTCCACGGGATAGGGACGATCGACTACATGAGGCACTGGAACACCCTTAGTAATGGTAATAGTCTTGTGGACATCAGCCTGTTTGCTAATAATGTATTCTTGAGGCACGCCATGACCACCGGAGACGATAATACCACCACCACCACTGTGACCGTAGCCAGAACCTGCAAAACCAGAATGACCAGAATAAGCGTATGCTGGTGCTGAATGTGATAAATGAATGGCATTACCACCGTGACCAATACCATAGCCGGAGCCGTGAGCAACAGAACCGTGTCCCAAATAACCGACATCCAAACCGGAGTGACCATAACCGTAACCCAAATCGAGGAGACCACGTTTGTCGAGTTTCTTCTCTAGGGGTACCTTCTCTTCGGCTTTCTTGGCGGTTTCAGCGCAAGCTGAGGCCACCAACAGTGTGGCGAGACAGATCTGCAAAGAAGAAAGAAAAAAAGAAAAGGGTAGAATAAAGGAATTAATAACAACTCAAAATTTAATAACAAATAATAATTCCATTTTTTTGTCTATTAAGTTCTTAAGGTGAGTGCTAAGATCTTGTTTCCTAGGTCTTTAGTTTTCTTCTAAGTGTTTTAAAGAATTTGGTTTCGCTTTAAAATTAGTTTGTTGCGAGTTTGTTTCTTAAGTCTTTTGATTAAATGCAATTTTTTTAATTTTATTAAAAAGTATGTTTCTTAAGTCTTTCGTTTTTTCGATACGAACTTAATTGTGAAAACAAAGTTTGTATCTTAAGTCTTTTGATCCTTTTTTAACTTTTCTTCTCTTAATTGTCTATATGATCTCTTAAAGTTTGTTTCCTAAGTCTTTTATTTTCAGTTAATTTAACAGATCAAGAAATGTTTGTTTCTTAAGTCTTTTGATTTTCTTTTAAGTGTTTTAAAGATTTTAGTTTTGAAGTCTTTTGCTTTAAAATTAGTTTTTTTCAAGTTTGTTTCTTAAATTTTTTGATTTAATGCTTTAATTTTTTAATTTTAATAAAAAGTTTGTTACTTAAGTCTTTCGTTTTCCCATAGGAACTAAATTATGTTACCATAGTATGTATTTTGAGTCTTTTGTTCATTTCCAAGTTATTTTTAAAAGATTTTTTCAAGAAAAAACTTTTGTTTCATAAATTTTTAAATTGATTCCTGAAAGTTTGTTTCCTAAATCTTTTGTTTTCAATTAATAGTAGGCAACTTACACTTCTAAAGTTTTTTGGTTTTCTTCTAAGTATTTTAAAGATTTTGGATTTAGCTTTCAAATTAGTTTTTTCCAAGTTTTCTTCTTAAGTCTTTTTATTAAATACAACATTTTTTTTTTAACTTTTATGAAAACAGTTCATTTCTTAAGTCTTTCGTTTTACCCATATCAACAAAAATATGTTACCGAAGTTTGTATCTTAAGTCTTTTGTTTATTTCTCAGTTATTTTTTAAAAAATTTTTAAAGGAAAAACTTTTGTTTCAAAAATGTTTAAAGTGATTCCTGAAAGTTTGTTTCCTGAGTCTTTTTCTTTCTTTTAATATTTAAAAAATGTTTGATTCTTAAGTCTTTTGTTTTCAAGAAAAAACTAGCGTTTCCTTAATTGTCAATCTGATCCCTCAAAGTTTGTTTCCTAAGTCTTTTATTTCCTTGTAATTTAACTACTTCAAACAGATCAAGAAATGTTTGTTTCCTAAGTCTTTGGTTTGATAAACAATTTAAAGAAAAATAATAGTTTTCTTTTCTTTATTTTCCCACATTAAATTACTTTTAAATTCCTTTTGTTTATTTTACTCCAAATATCGTTTTGGCATAAATCGGAAACTTAAAAGTTTGTTTCTTAAATCTTTTGTTTTAGTTTAAAAAAAAACCTCTTTGACTGCTTAAAACAGGTCTTCTATTGTTTCTTCTTTCACCTTTTTATCATTAGTCATTTTTGTTTACCTAAAATTATGCTCTAATTTGTCATTAAGCCATTTTTCTAAACACCTCTATATCTCACCGAACAGGTGATTAAGATCATTAAATGTGAATGCTAAAACCTTGCCAGCTAAATCGCCTTTAAAGCATAAACTACAAACCCATAAAATAGACATCATATGCAAATTAATCTTAATTAAATATTCCCAGTCATAAGCTATAGAAATATTAAATAAAACATTAGTCTCGTGTTTAATAAAAACAAGATTATTTGGTTGTAATTTGAGAAGGGGCTTGGGAAATGGGCTAAAACTTGAATGAAGAAATTCACAGAAACTTGTCGAAATGAAACTGTCATTAAGCATAAAAGGCAATAAAATTAAGTATCGTGAAATGCTAATAAAAGTTTATTCACTTGATAGGGGGAAAAAGTTAAAGAAGATAGAAATAAAGCAAACAAAAATTTGCATAAAATTTTGAATTGTGTAGACTTAAAGGGGAGGAAAAAATAGCCGCTACTATTTGGAGGTTGTAAGGAAAGAAACACAATTAAAGCGTTAAGCGACTAGATTTAAAAATGCTAGAAAATAAATGACAAGATGTCAAAATGCTAAATAAAAGCGATGAATGGTCAATTAGTTCTCTAAATCGAAAGAGTAATTGACCAAGTTAGTTATATACTTTTAATGAAATCTTGATAATAGTCTCTAATTTTTAATAAAAATCTTTTAAATCACTTTTTGTCCAAAGTCATGTTATGAAGCAATTAGTAAAACAAGAACAATTGATTATTATCAATTGATTATTTAAAGGCAAATATGTCGTTATATAAATATATTTTTAAGTACTAAATGGATTCAGAAACTTTGTTTGACAAGATTTAAAAAAAGAACTTAAATTTTTTAGAAATATTTACTACAAATGTTTAGCTCAAAAAATAACCGAATTAGAAGCTTTTAAACATGGACTTTATAAAGAAGCTGTAATGGTTTGCTTAAACTTTTAGTTTCGACGAAATCCAATATTCTACAAATTATAAATCAAATTGAAGCCTAATTTGTAGCCTTTTTAAATTTTTTTAAATTTTTGAAATCCCTCTTTCCAAAGTCAAGTTATAAAATAATTAGTAAACCAACCTCCTTAATTAATATCAATCATACGACCTAGGGCCTCTTAAAAGGTAAAAAAGTGTTTATATGAAAATCTTCAAAAGTAATGACTGGAGGCAAAAACTTTGTATGAAAATATTATAGGAAAGATTTTAGGCTTTAAGAAAATATTAATCTCAAGTGTCTAGCTTTTAGTTTGTCAAAGTTAGAGGCTATTAAGCATGAACTTTAAATCAGATGGGGACAACTATTTTCTTTTTAAATTCTATAATATCAACTTTTGGTCGTGATAATGTTACGCAAATGATTTAGTTAATCTATTTGATACTAAAAAAATCTTTACAGTATTTCTTTGCAAAATAAGTCTAAGATATTCTTAAAGGGCCTAAGTTATGTTCAAAATGTTTAAAATCAATCATATACAAATTTATTAAGAACTATATGAGAAACCTTTAAAAGAAGTGCTTCTAAGGACTTTATAGTTAAAATTTTGATATAAAATTGTTGAGTTTTCTTTTTGGGAAAGTTATCAAAATCAAAGATTTTCATCTTTTGAAACTGTTCTCTATACTAAGCCTCAAAAATTCCTAAAATTTTTCAACTATTATCAAAAAATTATTTTGTCTTTCATATTAAACAAAATTTTTATCGCTTTGACGCCTGTGTTCCTCATTACATTTACGTTACGGCTACTGGTCTTACTCTTATTTCAAAGTCTTTAAACACATTTCGTATAGTCTTACTCATCGCTAGCCGGCTTTTTGCACAAATATATTTATGATTGTTTTTTTTATTTTTTATTTTTTGTCTATTTTTTCAGTTTTTTGTTGTCGATCATGTTATTTTTTTTTTTTGGTTTGTTTTGGGTGTTACCCACCATGAAGCGAGTGATGGTTTGTTGACGGAAATATTTATTAACAATTTAATATTGAATTACAAAAAGGAAAACAAAAAATTAAACAGCAAAAAATATGAAGAGATATATTACCAATTTATGGTTAAATAAATATTTTTTTTATGCTTGGGCAGCTTAAGCTTTTGGGGCCATAAAAAGTGAATATGCAAACAATTATTTGATAAGGTTTAATAAATTGCAGACGGCATATTAAGGGAATGATTTACAAAATTGATAACGTTATGCTTAAATGAAAAATATAAGCAACGTATTAGTTATGATACAAGAAATTCCAAAGAAGAATTAAAAAAAGTAAATTATTTGGTTAAAAATTAAATCAAAGAAGGTTTGTGTCTTAAGTCTTTTGTTTTGGATAAAAAGTTTAGAATCATTCAAAATTATCTATGCAAAGTAAATTAATGCGAAAATGTGAACAACTAAAGAATAGATCAAAGAAAGTGTGGGTCTTAGGTCTATGGTTTTCTTAATATCGTAGTCGGAGTTTGTAATCGATATGAAACAATTCATTAATTATGTTACAATTTGGAAGAAGAATTTTTTAAAACAGCAAATTTTTTGGTTAAAAAGGAATAAAAAGAAGGTTTGTGTCTTAAGTCTTTTGTTTTAATGGGTAAAAACTTTAAGAATCTATTCAAAATTATCTTTACAAAGTAAATAAATGCGAAAATATGGACAACTAAATAATAAATCATATGAAGTTTGTGTCTTAAGTCTTTTGTTTTAATGGGTATAAACTTTAAGAATCTATTCAAAATTATCTTTACAAAGTAAATAAATGCTAAAATATGGACAACTAAATAATAAATCATATGAAGTTTGTGTCTTAAGTCTTTTGTTTTCTTAAAAACTTGGTCATAGTTTGTAATGGAAAAGATAAAGAAGCAATTCATTAATTATTATACAATTTTGAAGAAGAATTTAGTAAAAAACCCAATTATTTGGTGAAAAAGGATTTCAAAGAAGGTTTGTGCCTTAAGTCTTTTGTTTTAATGGATAAAAAGTTTAAAAACCTACTCAAAATTATCTATACAAAGTTAATAAAAGCGAAAATATGGACAACTAAAGAACAAATCAAATGAAGGCAATAAATTAATTATGTTACAATTTTGTAGAAGAATTTTGTAACCCAGAAAATTATTTGGTTAAAAAGGAGTGACAAAAAGGTTTTTGTCTTAAGTCTTTTGTTTG
This sequence comes from Stomorhina lunata, assembly GCA_933228675.1. Lineage (NCBI taxonomy): Eukaryota > Metazoa > Arthropoda > Insecta > Diptera > Rhiniidae > Stomorhina > Stomorhina lunata. Next base: position 11,922,140 of record OW121741.1, read on the forward strand.
GATGGGTAAATGGTTCAAAAATCTATTCAATTATATCTTTTAATCCAAATCTTTAATGATGTTTAATTAAAATTTTTGTAAGTATTGGACTTTTAATATATATTTTTATATAAGACACCAACCAACAAGTTTGTGCCTTAAGTCTTTTGATTTGGAAGAGCTTTTTCTCAATTTGTAAAAGAATAGTAAGAAATTGGATATTGAAATATTTAAAAAAATTTAGAAGTACAACAAGTTTTAGAGAAGAAGAAAATAAAAAAAGGTTGTTACTTAAGTCTTTCGTTTTGATTAGACGATCTTAAATAAATCTTTTATTTAAAATGAGTTTTAATCCAATGAAATGTGTTTTAAATTAGAAAAATTTTTAAAAGACAAAAAATAAAAATAAGTTTGTTGCTTAAGTCTTTTGTTTTTATTAAGTTTAATTTAAGTTTATTACCCAAATCTTTTATTTAGAATGAGTTTTAATTAAATTTTATAAAAAAAATGTTAAAGGAATCGAAATTCCTGTAAATATTTTGATGTTAAAGGCAAAAAATTGTGTGTTTTAAAAATTTTAAAAATTTTGTTTTAAAATTTTTGTTTTAAAAATTTTAATTTTTCTTTAAATAATTTGACTTAAGCAATTGCCGTACAAATATTGAAATTTTTCAAAACTTCTTCTAATTTGTTTACATATTTTATTATTATATATTTTTTGTAATTTCATATTTAAATATTATATACAATTTTTTTTAACACACTTTACTTCTTCTTTAAATTTTTCTTCTCCACCTTTTTTTGTCATTCAAGTCATGTTTTACTTTATACGGTTTTGTTGCTTACACTTATTATATAAAATTTTCACTTGTTTCTTGGGTGTCTAGTTTTTTTTACTTTTGTCATATCTTATTTTACACCTTTTAATTGTTGTTTTTTTTTTGTTTATATTCATTTTATTTAGTTTTGAATTATTTTAGGCATGTGCTGGTTATTGTTTTTAGCTTTGTACTTTTTCAAATATTTTTTTTGCAACATAAAAATAAATAAGTTTTTTTGTTTGGTATTAAATTTCTGTCAAGACTTTCGCTTTAATTATTACTTAATAGCAAATAGTTTTTAAATATCGTGGCTGCATTTGTTAATTAAAAAAAGACAGCAATGATTAGATAATTGATTGAAAAAATATTTGATTTTTGTAATATTAACAGCTGTTGTCATATATTAATGGACAAGTTGCTCAAAGAAGGTAACTAGGAAAAATGTTGAAGAGTTATGGAGGTTAAAAACTTGGGTGTATTCATGAATTTGACATACATATGTCAAGGTGTTAAAAAATATATTAAGTGTTATTATATGACATATATATGGAGGTTTTGAGGAAGTAATGATTGCTTTTATAAGCTTTCGAAAGCCTTGATAGTCTTAAAAGGAATTGCTATTGTCTTACAAAAATATGATTTCCCGCCTACTTATAGGAAATATATATTTTGGACCTTATACAAATAAAAAGTGATCAAAGGAAAGTGATATTGAACAAATCTTAATGGATATTAAATAAATCTTGACACTCATACTGAAGGTACGATTGAGGTGTATGGTATGAAACTATGTTAAGACCCGTTAAAGCAAAAATATTAAGAACGAATGGAACTATCGAAACAAGTTTGCATTTTAAGTCTTTTGTTTTGATAATTTTTTTTATAGACGTTTCCTAAAAGGAATTTTTGTTTGAAAAGACAAATGGAATATTATGTTAAACACTATAAGTAGTTTCAGTCTCCGTTCTGGTCGCTTGGAGACTTTTAAAGAATTTATATGAAAGACTCCAAGAAGATGGTAAGTTAACACTAAGCACCATCTCTTAAAATTATCCCTCTATGCACTTGACAGGCACTGGCGAACAGAAAAAGACCAACTTTGAGTGCATATTTCATTAGACACCTAGTTAATCTAGCTGACTTAGATATGGTCACACTTAATTGCTTTCTAAAATGGCAACGTGAGCCAGAGATATGATTTGTGTTACCTTTTGTATCACAAAAAACTTCGTAGACTAACTCTTCTTAAAATTATCCCCTATCGGCTAGTGATTTCTGCTAGATTCGTGAAGACTAAAAGGGGGCCTTTACGCACTTGAAGAGCAATGGCGAACAGAGTCTCTTTCTAATTAGCTCAAACTCCATTGAAGTCCAAGGAAAGCTAGATGTCATATATATCGACCTAATTAATAGCTATGATTTTTGCTACTTTCCCTGGACTCACAATGAACATCATAGTCTAGATTTGTCTGATTATCGGAATTCTATACACTAACAAACGTAACAAGTCTTTGAAGTAAAAGGAAAGCTAGCCGAAAAAGATATTGACCGACTTAATAGCTATGATTTCTGATACTTTTCATGGTATCAAAATACACTTCATAGCCTGGATATGTCCGATAATTGGACTTCTATATACTTACAAACGAAACAAACCTATCACAAAATCGTCTGTTTTTATTGGATATTAGCTCCAATTTTAAATCAAGAAAAGTTTTCATGTATATCAAAAATGTGTAAAGCAAAGGCTTTATTCTTCGACGTTTTCTTCAAAGTTTCCACTTCATTGCAATATCTTAAAGTAAAATGCAAGAGTTCCTTAATTATCTAAGTTGCAATGAAATAATGTTACTTTTTAGGTATTTTGATGTAACCAACAGTAAAAAATTTATATGTAAATATCGAAATGAAATACAGACACTAATTTCCACCGTAATTTTCAAAGTAATGTAGAATATGGGTAATTAATAGAAAGTTTTTTAAACCATCGAAATTGTTTTAGAAAAAAGTTTGCAGCCTTAGTCTTTTGTTTTTTTTAACATTGATTCTATCGAATTGCATAAGATTACTTATTTTAAGCACCATTTTCGAAGTTCAAAAGGACTGAACGAATTAAAGTGATCTCCATTGTAATATAACAAAGTTTGCTACTTAAGTCTTTTGTTTTTTCTAGATAATGATTTGAACGAAATGTTTAGGGTGACCACGTTTACTGTAATTTTTAAGTAAAGAGACCCGTTTTGACCGTAATTTTCGAATTAAAGAAGAATATGGGTTATTATTTGAAAGTTTTTAAAATCATTGACATTGTTTTGAAAAAAAGTTTGCTGCTTAAGTCTTTTGTTAAAAGATTGACTGGAACAAAATATTTAAGGTATCTTGCTTTGATCACCATTTTCGAAGTTCAGAAGGACTGAAAGACTTTTAAATGATCTCCATTGTAAAAGAATAAAGTTTACTGCTTATGTCTTTTGTTTCTTCTCGAAATTGATTTAAACCAAATGTTTAAGGCGATCTGTTTTTATTGTCGTTTTAAAAGTTTAAAAGGGCTGAAGGTTTTCTGAGTAATCTCTATTGCAATAGAACAAAGTTTGTTCCTTAAATCTTTTGTTTTTTCTCGATATTGATACAAACGAAATGTTTTAGGTGACCTGTTTTTATCGTCGTTTTAACTGATGGTTTTCTAAGTAATATCTATTACAATAGATCAAAGTTTGCGGCTTAAGTCCTTAGTTTATCTTAAATGTTGACTCAAAACTATGTCTTCTTTCCGAAAAATTCAATTCTTACAGTCATTTGAAAAGTTCAGAAGAACTAAATAAATTCAAAATTATATTAATAGTAACAGAGCAGAAGTTAAAGTATTCTAAGTGATATTAAAACAAAAATTTTGCTGCTTGATTCTTTTGTTTCTACTGAGATTCATTTAAAAATATTTATGAATTTATAAAAGGGTTTAATCAGAAAATCAGTAGATCTGCACTATTAAAGAGTTTTGCATTGTTTCAAAAAGTTTGTTACTTAAATCTTTTGTTTTCAATTTAAGGCAAATGATATATATAAAACGGCTTTAACTGGCGCTTTTTTTTTTGAAAATTATGTATTTTAATAAGAAAAAAGTTTGTTGCTTAAGTCTTTTGTTTTAAATTTGTTCTTATCCAAACAAATGATATAATTAAACCAAATTTAATTAAAATTTTTAAAGTTGTGATGATTATAACTTTTTTTGAATGTTTTTGTATAAAAAAAAACAATTTAAAAATTATAAATTTGAATTGAGAATAAGATTAAGCGTTGAAAAACTACAAAGGAAAAGGATCTTGAAAAATTTGCAAAAGTAAACTTTTTGTGATAAAGCAAAGTTTCTTGCTTAAGTCTTTTGTTTTCAATTAGTTCTTGTTCAAAAAAATATAATAATATATTGTTTTAAATTTGAATTTAAATTTTATAAGTTATAAAGAATAAGAATTTCTTTTAATGTTATAATAAAAAAATCAATATAAAAATTAATGATTTGAGTTAAATTGAAGAATGAAAATTATTTTGAAAAAAACTAAATTGAGTTTAAAAAAAATTGAATGGAAACTTATATGAAATTAGATTTTCATCTACAAAGAATATTATTTTTTTGAATGTTATTGTAATAAAAAAATCAATTCAAAAATTATAGATTTAAATTGAGTTGAGAATGAGAATTATTTTGAAATAAATCAAATCAAAATTGATTTGAAATTGAATTGAGTTAAATTAAATTAAGTTCAAATTTATATAAAATTGTATTGAGAGTAATTCAATTTCTAAAGGATTTAGCAGATCTTCAAAAGAATTTAAACTTTAAATTTTCGTTTTGATTTTCTAAGATTTTTCTTGAGTTTTACACATTTTTTGATTTCACTTTTATTAAAACTTTTTTGGTTGCACATTTTTTTTTATATTATAGAATAGATACTTACAAATAATTTCATGTTGATTTTATTTAAGAATAAATTACACCCACTTATGGCAGAAACTAGAAATAGTAAAAAATATATTTATTTAATTATTGTTTTTTCAACTTTTTTTTAAATTAAAATAAAGTTCTTTGTAACAAGTTCTTTTTTTAAACACTTTTTCCGAAAACTTTAATTTTTTGTTAAAAATTTTCTTTTTCTCATAAATTCTTTTAAAAATTAAATTAAATTAAATTTGAAAATTATTAAAAAATAAGCACCTTTTTGTGTTATATTTAATTTTGTTATTACTATAGACAAAACACTACAAATAAAGGATTTGTAGAACCCGCTACGATTCCAAACCTTTAACTGGATGCTGTCTTTGGTCAGTCAGGGGCTTATATACTGGCTCACATTTCTGCTACCAATAAAATATACAAAACTTAGTTTGTTGAGTTTGTTTAAAAGCCCTCTGCTTTGATTTAGTTTATTTGACAATTAAATCAAAAACCAGGCAAAAGCAAAGAGCGTGTGCTCAAAATTTGTGTATTTTTTGTTTTTGTTTACTAAGAGTTTTGCTTTTTGTTTTAATCAAATTATAAATGTTGAATTAAATTTTAAAGAAATTCATACCGAAAAAACAAGAGTGGTAGCTTACGAATGGTCTAAGTAAAAAAGTGAGAGTGTTTTGAAAAGCTTAAAATTTTAACTAAAGCAAGCAGACTCTTGAAGTTAAGAAAAAGCTTTCATGTTGTTTAGTTGAAGAGGTTTTAATTAAAAGAAAATGAGAGTCTTGAAAAAAGCTTTGCTTGAAACCTATACATGCTTAGGCCATTAAACTAATACTAAGGCAAATAATTTTAAAATTTTTGACAAAACTAAATTTTTCAATATTTGGTTAAGAAAATTTGAGAAAAACTGACAAATTTTAGAAGTTTTTCAAAATTTATTTTTGAAATTTGAAATTTTTAAAAAAAATCAAAAATTTATGAAAATTTTTCGTTAGTTTTTGCTTAAAATTTCAAAAAATCTAAACAAAGTTTCTTTACTTATAAATTTTCTTACTCATACTAAATCACTTTTCAAAAATCACTAACACATTAAAACTCTAACACCCCTCTATCTTAGTATTAGTAACTTAAGCTTAAAAATTCCTCTTGCTGGCCAAACAAAACCCATACAACTCTTTAGCTTAACCCACCAGAATCCCATACACTCTCATATTCTCCTACCAATACCCACAAATCTTCAAACAAAATTTATTTTTTTACCCATACCCTTAAACATTTCAAAATTTTCTTTAAATGTATTGGTAGCTCATTCCTTTTCTTAATTTTAATTTACAAAAATTTCTGCTTTAGTTTGACGACAAAGTTGTTTGTGTTGCCCAAAGTATTTTACCTTTAAAGAAATCATGATTTTTCCTTAAAGTAAAAATTTTTAGTAAAGAAAATCTATTTGGAAAAATCTTAATCTTTCTTAAAAA
>OW121741.1:11935857-11953357 GCA_933228675.1 Stomorhina lunata
TTGCACATTTTGAATTTGAAAATCCAAATTTTGAACATTGACCCGAGAAAGAAAGCGTCAGTCTTATTTATAAGATTTTTTGTGCTGGGTATTTGAAAGACTTTTAAGATTGCGTCTTGTAAGGAAGGTATAGTAAAATATGGGACTATTTCCACAAAACTAGGTACACTAATTTCGGATACTATAGGCAATATTTATGCAGAGTAATACCCTAGAAAATACAACTAAATGTGGCTGTAAAGAGCCAAAAACTCTATTACGGGAAGTCTTTGCTATTAGAGGTACCCGAAATATTTTACACAAAAAGTATAGAGATCATCCTTGGAACAAATTTCATTAAATTATTTTTATGACCTGTTCTTTGAAAGCAAGCTAAAATGGATCGAGCCAGCCAGATTCTGAGTCGATCGAAATACTACATTTATTTGCATAGAATTGGTTTCATTCATCAGGATGTTCTTGCATATATATAAAGCACCTCCAAAATCCTTGTGCCAGCTGCCGTAGGAGGGGGATTTCCCGCATGATTACCCATTGGAGTAGTATATTCTGTAATTTTCTTTCTTTCCATGCTCAAAACATCGTAAATGCTAATTCGATAGATGATGAGTCCAAAGACAAGTGCCACGTTTGTAAAACAAGCCGCTCGATCCGAGACAAACGACAGCTTGCAGACGCAAGTAACATGTTGAACAGACGCTACAGTTTCGTACTTTAGCGAGTACAATTATCTTAGATCCTTAGACCAAATATGTCGTAATGTCTCCAAGATAACTCCCTCTCACGTTAGCCCTGACCTAGAATTCCGACCAGGGTTGCTTACCGCATCTTCAACTAGGTTGCTTAGGTTTCTAAGATGTACTACGAGGAGGTGAGTGTAGGAATTGAATACAGTTATTACGTGTTAGCAGGAAATCCAGGCAACAACCGCATCCCATTGGTATCCCACAAACATTATCATAAACCCAATACACCCTTTGCTCCTATGGTGGTAAAGGGTATAATATTTCTTATTATTTTTGCTTGTGATAACTGAAGTTAAGGTAAAGTTTGCCGCTTAAGTCTTTTGTTTTTAGTAATTTATACAATATATGGTAGTATGGATGAGTCCTTATTGCTTGGAGTATAGATCTTAAGGCGAAGTTTGCTGTTTAAGTCTTTTGTTTTTGAAGTTAATTATTCAATATCTGACAACTTAAGAGTTTTTGCTTTAAGAATATTTTATATTTTTAGGTTTTTTCTGGGCTTTTAATTAAAATTTGGGCTCAAATACATTTTAATAAGAAAGATTTCTTGATTGTGAGAACAGAAATAAAGATAAAGTTTGTAGCTTAAGTCTTTTGTTTTTATTAATTCCTAATAGTATGAAAGGGTCCTTATTGCTAAGAGTACAGATAAACAGGCGAAGTTTGCTGTTTAAGTCTTTTGTTTTTGAAGTAAATTATTCAATATCTGACTACTTAAGAGTTTTATCCCTAAGAATATTTTACTTTTTAGGTTTTCTCCTATCCTTGAAGTTAAAATTTAATGAACTATAATGTATTTTTGAAATTATAGTTCTTCAAATTTTTTGAAATGTTACCTAAAGGTGACCTAAAATGTTCTCATAGTAAAGTTTATAGGGCTTATGTATTTCACATAAATATTTATCTAAGTGTTCTATATGAAATCATTGAACTAATAAAATGCTACATTAAATCATCGAAAAATTTGAATGAATTGAAATAATTTTAGTCATAAAACTTAAAAACTCCAAATGCACGTGTCTACTTTACCGTTCTCTTCCATTAGAGGCATTTAAAGGAAACTTGTTTGCTGTGAACTCAAAACTTTTACTGTCATTTCAAGGAAATTCATAACAGAAATGGTCATTGAAAGAACTAGATTTATTTAAAAACAAATCTTAAGTAATCACCGATTATGGATTATATTGCATGTGTTTTAAAAATAAAAATATAGTGAAAATATTCATACTCTCCATTAGTTAAAATGGAAAATTTTGGTAAAATGCGTAAATTGTAAACATTGGAATTACGTATGAATTCAAGTGTTTTTTTTTGTGATATTTTGGTTTCAAAATATTCAAAATACGAGTATATATTCTTGTGTACAAAGTTTTATGCAACTGGTTTTTCAAATTAAAAATCTCGTGTTATTTAATAAAATTTTATTGCACATATTTTTTTTTAACAGATTATATGTATATTAACTCGAGTTTAGGCATTTGATTTATTTAAGTCTTAAGAGCAAACGCGTTTTTATTAAATAACAAGATCAAAGTGTTTTATTTTTAATAATTCCAGCTTCTATTTAAAATTTAAAGAGTCTGGTTGACAGTTACTGGTTAGATAATTAGATGAAATTTTGGTGGGCGTTTTCAAATCTAGAAATATGATTTGAAACTTGTTTAAAAATTTTCCTGAAAAGTCATAAATCTTTTCTAATTAAATAATTTTTAAAACCATTTAAAATCGAAATGATATGTTTCACTTCAACTAAACTTATAGCAATTTTTGCTCTAGACTCTGCTTTAACTAAAAACCATAACGAATCCCCTATAAGCTTCTATTAAAATTCCTTAAGTCTTATTCAATATGCACTCACTTTTTATACTTTTTATTCTACCTATCATTTATGGTCTCAAAAAACCTGTGGCTATTGATTAAAACCCCTGAATTATCATAATACATAATAATCAAAAAAAAGGCACCAGCTGGTAGGAGATTTTAATCTTAAACGCAAAAGTCTCTTAAAGTGTCACAATTGTATGCTTTTAAAGATCATAACACTTGCTTAAAAGCCAAAAGAAAACCTCAAAGACTTAAGCCCCTAACAAAAAAAAAAAAAAAAAATTATAAAACAATTGCTCACGTACATGAATTTCAAGCAGGACTGGCCATTCACTCTATTTCTGGAAATAGGTGGCCGGTTGTCTTTGCTTAAATGTAGGCCAAATTTATGTCTGAATGATTTTTTCTTTAACAAAAAAATACAAAAAAATATGTATATGGAAAATGTTTAAAGCACGTACTTATATCACCACTGAGATTTTATAGTTTTCCGGCAGCTTCAGATTTATACATAAAATTATTGTTTTAATATGCACATAAATTTAGTTCCAAACAAAAAAAAAGCATTAGAAAAACTTTGATCACCGTTTTCTATCTAAATGTTAGATTTAATGTAAAAATGATTTTTATAGATTTTCTGGATGCTGATTGACCAAATATTAATAGAAATGTTTTAGAAAAATTTATTTATATCTGAAAAAAAAGAGCCAATTAAATAAATTAGTGCTTGTCGCTTAAGTCTTTTGTTTTTGTATGTGTATGTTTGTTTGATTCTGGCAAGCGTTTTTTTTTTGGTTGTAATTAATTTTAATGAGTTTATGGTTAATTTTACTTCGTTTTATTTGTAGTTTAGAAATAAATTGTTAAAGCTGTGGGGTTTAAGAAATGTTTTTTTTTTTTCAAAACTTTTGAAGCTAAGGCCTAAATAAAATAAATTGTAGGAATAAGATATAAATTGACCATTAAAACAAAAGTAATCTGACAGAATCTATGAATGAAGTTGAAACTAGAGATAAGACTTAAGCTGTGTCTTAACCTATGACTGGTTCTTCGACAAGAGCTTAGTTTAAAGCTTTAACTATAACTAGGACTAAAATCATAACTATAGCTATGCCCAGAAGACTAGATAAACTATGACTAAAAACGATATGACTAGATATATATATATATATTTGACTAAATCAATGATTTCAGTTAAGACCAAAATTATTACCGAAGGTGCGAACAGAGCTATGACCAAAACTAAGACTTGGCTTATGACAACAGCTATACTTATGATTGGAGCGATTACTAGATTCGTAATCAAAGATGTAATCGGAGATTTTCGAGCTAGATGTATGAATGGAACTAATACTTAATTGGAAGTATAACTAAAGCTAAGACAACAACTCTGATAACCCTTAAGTCTACATCTATGTCTATATGTAAGACAAAAGGTACGACAAGAGCTATGATGAGCCCTACATTTGAAGCTATGATAAGAAGTATGACTAGAAGTGTAAGTAAGGTTATGACTAGAAATATGAATGATTATATCTGTGACTTGGTGCTAAAAGGGGTAATGTAAAAAAAAAACAATAGTTTTGGGAAAGTAACATTGCCCAGGAAGACCCTTATCAATCTATTCTTAGTTCAGTTAGAGCTGTAGGAGCCAAATAAAAGAGGATAAAGAAAGAAGTTTAATGCAATTAACTCAACAAAACATTGGCCTTGGCCCTTTTAGCACCAAGCCAAAAATATGTTCAGGCAAAAATTCTAAAATTTTTTTGGTATCAAAGTTTTTCTCTGGAAACATTTTCGGTATAAAATTTTTCTATAAAAATATTTTTGTTTTAAAACTTTTTCCGATAAAAAAATCAGCATTAAAGTTTTTCTATGAACATTTTTTGGTATCAAAATTTTTCTACGGAAGTATCAAAATTTTTCTACGGAAAAATTTTTGGTATACAATTTTTCTTTAAAAATATTTTCGTTTTAAAATTTTGTCGGTATCAAAATTTTTGTATACAAACTTTTTTTTTTTGGCATTTTTGGTAATAAGTTTTTTCTATAGAAATATTTTCTGCAAACAAATTTTTTCAGAATCAACATTTTTCTATTTTTTTGTATAGAAATAAATTAGTTTTAATTTCTTCTATAGATAAAATTCTCGTTATCAAATTTTTTCTATACAAAAATATTTTGGTTTCAAAATTTTTCTATAGAAAATTGTCGGTATAAAACTTTTCCTTTGTTATTATTTTTAGTATAAAATTTTTTGTATAGAAATATTATCGCTTTAAAATTTTTCTTTACAAAATTTTTTGGTATCAAAATTTTTATATGAAAAAAATTATCGGTACAAAATTTTTTATAGACTAATTTTTGGATTACAATTTTTTCTATAGAAAAAAAAAATTGTTATCAAAATTTTCTATACAAAATTTTTTGGTATAAAATTTTTTTTATAGAATATTTTTATTTTAGATTTTTTCCATAGAAACAAATTTCATTATCAAAATTTTTCTATACAAAATTTTATAGTATCAACATTTTTCTATGGAAAAATTTTGCAGGTATAAATCTTTATTTATTGAAAAACTGTTGTTATAGTTTTCTATAAATTTGGTATCAAAATTTTACTATACAAAATTTTTTGGTATCACAATTTTTCTGTGAAAAAATTTCAGGTAGAACATTTTTTCTATAGAATAATTGTTGGAATGCAATTTTTTCTATCGAAATATCGTATTAAAAATTTTTCTGTAAAAAAATTTTCGGTATCAATATTTTTCTATACAAAATGTTTTGTATTTTTCTATACACAATTTTTCTATGAAGAAAATTTCCGGTATAAAATTTTTTATAGAATAATTTTTGGAATGCATTTTTTTATAGAAATATTTTCGTTTTAAGATTTTTTTGTAAAAAAAAATTTCTGTATCAAATTTTTCTATACAAAATTTTTTGGCATTAAAATTTGTCTATGGAAAAATTTTTGCTATATGATTTTTTTTATAGAATTTTTGGTATATAATATTTCTATAGAAACAATTTCTGTAGAATCAATTTTTTGTATCAAAGATTTTCTATACAAAATTTTAAGTATTAACACTTTTTATACAAGAGATTTTGGTATCAAAACTTTTCTCAGAAAGAATTTTGAGTATAACATTTTTTCTGTAGAATAAGTTTTGGTATAACATTTTTTGTATAGAAATATTTTCGCTTTTGAATTTTTCTATAGAAAAAAATTTCATTATCAAAATTTTTGAAAACGGTATAAAACTTTTTTTGTAGAATAATTTTTTGATATATAATATTTTTTTTTGGAAATATTTTCGTCTTAAAATTTTTTCTGTAAAAAAAATTTTGGTATCAAAATTTTTCCATACAAAATTTTTTGGTATCAAAATTTTTCTATGAAAAAACAATTTCGTACAAAATTTTTTCTATAGAATAGTTTTTTTAATACAATTTTTTTTTATTTAAATATTTTCGTTTAATTTTTTTTTTATAAAAAAGTTTTCGGTATCAAAATTTCTCTATACAAATGTTTGGTATCAAAATTTTTCTCTGAAAAAATTTTCAGTATAAAATTTTTTCTCTAGAATATTTTCGATATAAATTTTTTTGCATAAAATAATATTGTTTTAAAATTTTTTCTGTAAAAAAAAATTTTAGTATCAAAATTTTTCTGTACAAAATTTTTTGGTACCAAAATTTTTAATGAAAAAAATTTCGGGTATAGCATTTTTGTTAGATTAATTTTTGGAATACAATTTTTCTGTGGAAATATTTTTGTTTTAAATTTGTTTATGTAAAAAAAATTGTCGGTTTATAACATGGGATAGCATAATCTGCAGCAGCGTATACTTGTACTATGGCTGATATGCGCAAGTAGTTTGGGTTTGCGCCCCAAGAAGTTTCACTTAGTTTTTGTATGAAATTGTTTCAGGGCTTTAATTTCTGTAGGCATTTTGTCAGGTGTGGATTAAAAGTAAAAGGAAAGACTTTATAATATCAAGATATTGCATTCCATACATTTGTTTCTTTCAGATGTGGAGTGAAAGCGATTAAAAAACAAAGACAAACACATAAGCGCACAAACAAATGTATATTTCATGAGCATGTGTATGAGCCTTAGCTTGCTCTCATTGGTTAATTGTCTTTATTAGTTGTTTCTGAAATAGAGAAAAAGTGTACTCTATTTTTATGGGACTTTTCAAGACGACCATACGGCAAATCAACGTACTTAAGTGCAACATCTTTATATTAAAGAGTTTTTGACGTTGGTAAATTGCTGCTGTAAAATTTGTTTATATTGGTCAATGTTTTAAAACACCAGATCGATTCGGTCTTGAATGAAATATTAGCCCACAGTTAATCCTTTTTTGTATATCAGCCCTATCAAGAATATCATTCTTAGGCTGAAGCCCCCCTAATATTTTTGGTCAAACACCATATAAAACTAAATGCCAAAAAAAAAGGAACTGGATTATATATATATTAAGAAAGAAACTAGAAAATATTACCAGATTGGCGCTTGACTTAAATCCACTGAAAAGAACTGTCTAGACGAGCTATATCTGTTATTTTTTATAAGTTCTTGTGCCACTATTAATAAAACTATGTCATTGCATTTTGCTCTTTAATCAAGAAAATTTCAACCCAATTTTTTTTGATCCAAACATTAACCTAAACCGAAATTTTACAAATATTTAACATTTTGACATTTTCAGACAATAAAACCTATATCTGCCAAAATTTATTGGATTTTTATTACCCAGTATCTTCTTGCAAATTTTTTTTTATGGTTCATTTGTCTCCGTTAACTCATTGTTATAGATGTTAGCTTTAAAGACTGCAAATAACTTTGAATGTCTGTGCTTAGATGTGACTATCTTCAAAAAGTTTACTACTAATATTTAAAGCATAAAATAAGTCTAGATGCCGCCAACAACCAAAATACATATAAATATATGTATTTTTATTTTATTTATATTGTTATATATTTTTTATGTTATTTCTAAGAGATATCGTGTGGCATATCTAAACACATGCTATTGTGTTTTTTTGTTTTCTCAACTTTATTTTATATTAATGCAATTGCATTTTTATTATTGCAACATATTGCAGCACTAGTAGCTGCAGCAACAACATCCATCCATCCATGTTCGAACTATGTTGTTAGTATGTTACCAGTATTCCCCAACACTCAAAATCTAATGTAATCTACAATAACAACAACAACAAAAGTAGACAAAAAATAGAAAAATGCCAACAACATTTACCCGACTTGTTGTTGACAGAATCGTAACAATTAATATTATTTACAACATCGAAAAAGAGTTAGTAACAGTTTTTTGGTTGGCTCATTTCATTATTAGCTTGTGGGTTGCATATGGATGCTCGATTGCTTTTTCAAACTTATTTTATTGTTTATAGACATTCTTCCGAAACATACTCGTACTCGCATCAGTTGAAAGACTGCAATAGATATTTGGAAATCTATTGCAAGATTTTTATGTTGGTTTGTCTAACTTCAAGCCTAATTTGGTAAATTAATAAAGAAAACAAAAAAAGTGAATATTTTTGGAAAATAGTTAACATTTTGTAGACAAATTTTTCGTTTCCAAAAACGAAAGAATGTGACAAATTTTTTAAATGTTTTTGATTGTAAGTGAGAAATACTTTTCTTATAATTGAAGCAAGTTTAGTTATAAATTGAAACAAGAACGCTATAAGAAATTAATTTTAAAATAATGTGGACCTAGATCCAAATTTTAAATTGATCCTAAAACTTAACCAAAAAATGTATATATAACAGAATCTATAAAGCAGAAACTCGAACATGAGGTGGAAGAAAAATTCAGAATTGAATACAGAACAAAACTTAGAATTAAAAGCAAGAATCCAATCCCATATACAAGCTATGTTAAATCTGAATCGATAACTAGGTCCGGAGTTGAATTTTCAATAAAAATTAAAACAAGTTAGAAAGTGCTATAGTCGGTCAAGACCAAACGATACCCTTCCCCACTAAGATCGAAAGTGTTCTTTTTCTGTATAAAGACTTATATTTGCTAAATTTTGTCATCATACAAACATTTTCTCAAAACTTATATATTTAAGCTGTTTCCGCCACTTATATAAGAGCTAGAGCCGTTTATTTCGAAATTTGGGAAATTGATTACAGTTTTTACAGAAATTATGTGTGCAAAAATAAACTTAAAATTCTTCAGATTTACAGCCAAAATAACGAAATTCTGTGATCACTAATTTTTTCATACCAAAAGTTGATTTTTTGAAATATTTTTATAAAAACTTTAAAGTCGATTTTCTCGTTAACTATAATAGCTAGAGCCAAAATAACGAAATTCCGTGATCACTAATATTTTCATACCAAAAACTGATTTTTTTTGAAAATTTTTTATAAAAAACTTTAAGGTCGATTTTCTCGTTAACTATAATAGCTAGAGCCAAAATAACGAAATTCCGTAATCACTAATTTTTTCATACCAAAAACTGATTTTTTTGAAATTTTTTTATGAAAATCTTTAAAGTCGATTTTCTCGTTAACTATGATACATAGAGCCAAAATAACGAAATTCTGTGATCACTAATTTTTTCATACCAAAAATTGATTTTTTTGAAATTTTTTTTTTATGAAAAACTTTAAATTCGATTTTCACGTTAACTATGACAGCTACAGCCAAAATAACGAAATTCTGTGATTACTAATTTGTTCATACCAGATTTACGAACATTTTAGTGATTTTTGTCATTTAGTGCGTTTTGACATGTACACCGATTTCAACGAAATTTTTTATAGTCATTTTTGTTTACATAAGCACTATATATTTTAAATTACATGAAAAAATATTGATATTTGTGGCCCAAAAATCAATTTCGGGAAGTGGGACCTATGGGAGGTACCATAAATAATGATTTTGACGAATTTCACTTGCCATGGACCTTTCTTCAAATTTATCTTAAGAATTGCGACTTGAACTTTGATCACATGGTTTATATGGGGGTCCAGCCAGTCAGTCAGCCAGACGGTCGGATGGAATGACATCGTTAAATCGACTCAGAAAATGATTCTTAGTCTATTGGTGTACTAAAAGGTATGCCTAAGACAAAAATTTCTATAAGTAACATACATCAGCACAAACTTATAATACCCTTTCCACCTATGGTAATGAAGGGTATACAAATCCTGAACCTTATATGGAAGTGAATTAAAAACTATATATAAAACAGAATCTGGAACGTAATCATTAACAAAATATACATATTTAATGGAAATATTCCTTATAAATCTATTAACACGTTTGTTTCTTAAGTCTTTTGTAAGATATGCGCTTCTTAAGTCTTTAGATTAAATATTTTATTAAAGACTTAATTTTATATTAAGTCTTTAAGAGAACTAAGAACTCAACCTAGAAATATGACTTATATTGGACCAAGAACTGAAACTAAAACTAAGCATGAAACTCAGTCTAAAACTAAGCTTGAAGCTGAGCCCAAACGCAGACTGAAACTAAGATCAAAAATGAGATTAAAATGGAGTTCTAAACTGAGCCTAAAATTAACCAGAACTAGAACTGAACTAGAACTGAACTAGAACTGAACTAGAACTGAACTAGAACTGAACTAGAACTGAACTAGAACTGAACTAGAACTGAACTAGAACTGAACTAGAACTGAACTAGAACTGAACTAGAACTGAACTAGAACTGAACTAGAACTGAACTAGAACTGAACTAGAACTGAACTAGAACTGAACTAGAACTGAACTAGAACTGAACTAGAACTGAACTAGAACTGAACTAGAACTGAACTAGAACTGAACTAGAACTGAACTAGAACTGAACTAGAACTGAACTAGAACTGAACTAGAACTGAACTAGAACTGAACTAGAACTGAACTAGAACTGAACTAGAACTGAACTAGAACTGAACTAGAACTGAACTAGAACTGAACTAGAACTGAACTAGAACTGAACTAGAACTGAACTAGAACTGAACTAGAACTGAACTAGAACTGAACTAGAACTGAACTAGAACTGAACTAGAACTGAACTAGAACTGAACTAGAACTGAACTAGAACTGAACTAGAACTGAACTAGAACTGAACTAGAACTGAACTAGAACTGAACTAGAACTGAACTAGAACTGAACTAGAACTGAACTAGAACTGAACTAGAACTGAACTAGAACTGAACTAGAACTGAACTAGAACTGAACTAGAACTGAACTAGAACTGAACTAGAACTGAACTAGAACTGAACTAGAACTGAACTAGAACTGAACTAGAACTGAACTAGAACTGAACTAGAACTGAACTAGAACTGAACTAGAACTGAACTAGAACTGAACTAGAACTGAACTAGAACTGAACTAGAACTGAACTAGAACTGAACTAGAACTGAACTAGAACTGAACTAGAACTGAACTAGAACTGAACTAGAACTGAACTAGAACTGAACTAGAACTGAACTAGAACTGAACTAGAACTGAACTAGAACTGAACTAGAACTGAACTAGAACTGAACTAGAACTGAACTAGAACTGAACTAGAACTGAACTAGAACTGAACTAGAACTGAACTAGAACTGAACTAGAACTGAACTAGAACTGAACTAGAACTGAACTAGAACTGAACTAGAACTGAACTAGAACTGAACTAGAACTGAACTAGAACTGAACTAGAACTGAACTAGAACTGAACTAGAACTGAACTAGAACTGAACTAGAACTGAACTAGAACTGAACTAGAACTGAACTAGAACTGAACTAGAACTGAACTAGAACTGAACTAGAACTGAACTAGAACTGAACTAGAACTGAACTAGAACTGAACTAGAACTGAACTAGAACTGAACTAGAACTGAACTAGAACTGAACTAGAACTGAACTAGAACTGAACTAGAACTGAACTAGAACTGAACTAGAACTGAACTAGAACTGAACTAGAACTGAACTAGAACTGAACTAGAACTGAACTAGAACTGAACTAGAACTGAACTAGAACTGAACTAGAACTGAACTAGAACTGAACTAGAACTGAACTAGAACTGAACTAGAACTGAACTAGAACTGAACTAGAACTGAACTAGAACTGAACTAGAACTGAACTAGAACTGAACTAGAACTGAACTAGAACTGAACTAGAACTGAACTAGAACTGAACTAGAACTGAACTAGAACTGAACTAGAACTGAACTAGAACTGAACTAGAACTGAACTAGAACTGAACTAGAACTGAACTAGAACTGAACTAGAACTGAACTAGAACTGAACTAGAACTGAACTAGAACTGAACTAGAACTGAACTAGAACTGAACTAGAACTGAACTAGAACTGAACTAGAACTGAACTAGAACTGAACTAGAACTGAACTAGAACTGAACTAGAACTGAACTAGAACTGAACTAGAACTGAACTAGAACTGAACTAGAACTGAACTAGAACTGAACTAGAACTGAACTAGAACTGAACTAGAACTGAACTAGAACTGAACTAGAACTGAACTAGAACTGAACTAGAACTGAACTAGAACTGAACTAGAACTGAACTAGAACTGAACTAGAACTGAACTAGAACTGAACTAGAACTGAACTAGAACTGAACTAGAACTGAACTAGAACTGAACTAGAACTGAACTAGAACTGAACTAGAACTGAACTAGAACTGAACTAGAACTGAACTAGAACTGAACTAGAACTGAACTAGAACTGAACTAGAACTGAACTAGAACTGAACTAGAACTGAACTAGAACTGAACTAGAACTGAACTAGAACTGAACTAGAACTGAACTAGAACTGAACTAGAACTGAACTAGAACTGAACTAGAACTGAACTAGAACTGAACTAGAACTGAACTAGAACTGAACTAGAACTGAACTAGAACTGAACTAGAACTGAACTAGAACTGAACTAGAACTGAACTAGAACTGAACTAGAACTGAACTAGAACTGAACTAGAACTGAACTAGAACTGAACTAGAACTGAACTAGAACTGAACTAGAACTGAACTAGAACTGAACTAGAACTGAACTAGAACTGAACTAGAACTGAACTAGAACTGAACTAGAACTGAACTAGAACTGAACTAGAACTGAACTAGAACTGAACTAGAACTGAACTAGAACTGAACTAGAACTGAACTAGAACTGAACTAGAACTGAACTAGAACTGAACGAGAACTGAACTAGAACTGATTTAAAACTGAACTAGAACTGAACTAGAATACGTATATCTTAAAATGTATGTAGTAGTTAGCTTTTGACAAGAAATCTAAATAATTTTCTAATACTTGGTTTCTCGGTAATAATTGTCTTATTATTTTGCCTTATTTACTTAAAACGTTAATTTAGTTTTAGATCCGCAATTGTTGCTTAAGTATTTTTCTGTAATTATAAATCATTTAGACAAAAAAATAAAATTCTCGAATAAAATGAAAGATTGCCGCAACATGCCACCACAAAGCAAAATTCATTAAATCTGGTTCGAGAAAAAAAAATTATAAATCACACAATTTTTTTAACAAATAAGTACATAAATAAATTTATTTATTTTAAGAAAATTTTCTTGTTATTTGAAATGTATGCAGTTTAATTGAATTGTTAACCAATTGTAAGTTAAGTGTTTATTTAAGGTAATTCTAGAATCGATGTGAGGTAATTAGAAGGTTTCATACGTGTATGAATAAATAATTATAAGACATGGAAAAGCAACTACCGATTCGTATTTCTAAAATATTCTTTTTTAAATTAAAACATTTCAAATCCAAAATAATTATTAACCTGTTTTTAGTGAACTAGTTTCCTGAAATAGATTTTAGTCAATTGTATATTTCACATCCAGACATTTTACTTGTACTGATGAATTAGGAATATGTTGCAGTAAAAACCCAAAATTTCGAAAACAGGTTCAAAAATATTCTAACATAAATTCAAACTTGATAATAAACTTAACAAATTTGGGAAAAAAATCACAAAAGCTTATTGCTCTAAGATATTTAGAATTTCAAAATCACAAAAATTGAATAAATATTCTGTAATAAGCCATAAATTTAGTGTTTGTAGATTTTTTTAATTAACTCTAATAACCTTAAAGAATTTGCAAATCTTTAACTTTATCTTTATTGATTACCTTAAAAAATACATTATTTTACAAAATATGACCTAATTATTCTTTAAAATTCATACAAAAAATCTGATACTTTATTATCTAGAATTACTAATTGTTATTTATTAACAAATTATTTAATTAAACAAAACTGTTCAATGATCTGTTGAAATGAAAACATTTCAAGTGATAAACGTTTATTGCAATTAAGATGTTATAAATTTTTAAATTTAATTCTCAGATCATGTTTCTTTTAAGCAAATTTTTAAAGAATGATCGGTATGGATCTTAAAAAAATGTTTGACGTAAGTAATTTAAAATTTGTAAGCAAAGATCGATTTCAAAAATTTCTTAGTTATATAGAAAATCTTTCAAAAATTTCCTATTTTTATAAAAAATTTTTCAAAAATTTCTTATTTTTGTATCCTATAAAAATAGTAAAATTTCTTATTTTAATAGGACATTTTTCAAAAATTTCCTATTTCTATAGGAATTTTTTCAGGAATTTCATATTTTTATAGGAATTTTATCAAAAATTTCCTATTTTTATAGGTTTTTTTTTCAAAAATTACCTATTTTTTTAGGAATTTTTTCAAAAATTTCCTATTTTTATAGGAATTTTTTCAAAAAATTTTAAAAATTTCCTATTTTTATAAGAATTTTTTCAAAAATTTTTATTTTTATTCCAAATTTTTCAAAAATTTTCTATTTTTATAGAAAATTTTTCAAAAATTTCCTATTTTTATAGGAAAGTTTTTAAAAATTTTCTATTTCTATAGATACTTTTACAAAAATTTTATATTTTTATAGGAAATTTTTCAAAAATTTTCTATTTCTAAGGAAATTTTTCAAAAATTTTCTATTGTTATAGGAAATTTTTCAAAAATATCCTATTTTTATAGGAAATTTTTCAAAAATTTCCTATTTTTATAGGAAATTTTTCAAAAATTTCCTATTTTTATAGGAAATTTTTCAAAAATTTCCTATTTTTATAGGAAATTTTTCAAAAATTTGCTATTTTTATAGGAAATTTTTCAAAAATTTCCTATTTTTATAGGAAATTTTTCAAAAATTTCCTATTTTTATAGGAAATTTTTCAAAAATTTCCTATTTTTATAGGAAATTTTTCAAAAATTTCCTATTTTTATAGGAAATTTTTCAAAAATTTCCTATTTTTATAGGAAATTTTTCAAAAATTTCCTATTTTTATAGGAAATTTTTCAAAAATTTCCTATTTTTATAGGAAATTTTTCAAAAATTTCCTATTTTTATAGCAAATTTTTCAAAAATTTCCTATTTTTATAGCAAATTTTTCAAAAATTTCCTATTTTTATAGCAAATTTTTCAAAAATTTCCTATTTTTATAGGAAATTTTTCAAAAATTTTCTATTTTTATAGGAAATTTTTCAAAAATTTCCTATTTTTATAGGAAATTTTTCAAAAATTTCCTATTTTTATAGGAAATTTTTCAAAAATTTCCTATTTTTATAGGAAATTTTCAAAAATTTTCTGTTTTTATAGGAAATTTTTCAAAAATGTCCTATTTTTATAGGAAATTTTTCAAAATTTTTTCTATTTTTATAGGAAATTTTTTAAAAATTTCCTATTTTTATAAGAAAGTTTTCAAAGATTTCCTATTTTTTTAGGAAATTTTTTAAAATTTTTCTATCTATAAGGAAAATTTTCAAAAATTTCCTACTTTGATAGGAAATTTTGCAAAAATGTCTTTTTTTTAAAGGAAATTTTTCAAAAATTGTTTGTTTTATAGGAAAGTTTTCAAAAATTTCTTGTTTTTTTAGGAAATTTTTTAAAAATTTCTTGTCTTTATATAAAATTTTTCAAAAATTTCTTGTTTTTATAGGAAATTTTTCAAAAGTTTCTTGTTTTTATATGAAATTTTTCAAAAATTTCTTGTTTTTGTAAATATAGACTCAATTCTTGCTTCAGTTTTTGCTTTAAATTCTAGTTCAAATTTTGTATTCAGGTCTTTTATACAAAACATTTGGTTTTAATTGTTTAATTTATTGTTTTCATTTTTTCCATTAAATCGCATCCAAAAAAGAACGACTTCCATTAAAAGACTAGAAAAATTTTAACTCGTTCAAATAAGACATCACCTCAAAGTGATTTATTGCATTTGTATCAAAACTTCGAAGACATAGAGGATATTGCAAAAAAAGACAACATGTGATACACTTTTCTTACAAAATTAATGTCTCTTAAGACAATAAAAACACCAAAAACACACGATCAAAATGGAAAAGAACCTTAACGATTATTTCAAACTTTAAAGAAAAATCCAAAGACTTTGAGAGCATTAGCCGTATGATTTATAATGAAATACATTAAAATGACCTTTAAATATTTAATAGAAAAATTAAAGACTTGAAGAAAACAAAAAATCCGCTTGGAGGACATAAATAATTTAAAACAATAAATGCATTGTTTATGTTTTTTTTTGTATTTTGTCGATCGGTTGAATGTTTAGCTAAAATATTTATTTGGTTTTTAAGTACAATTTTGTTAATGTCTTGTTTTAGGTTGTTTTTAATAGATTTGATAGCATGTTTTGTGATAATTTACACATGAGTTTCAATTTCAATTAAATTATTGCAAATACCTATATTTATTGCTTAATAGTTTAACTTTAGCTTAAGACTTAAGAGAGCTTGGGAATTTTCAAATTAAATTTAAGTTTTTGTTTTATTAATTCGTGTTGTCTGTCTGTCCGTCCTTTTTGTGTAGTAGGTTTAGATGCATTCAACTGGAACTTTAAATTTTAACTTAAGTTTTTAGTTTCCACCGCAAATGCTTTTTGTTGTACTGAATTCTTTTTTAGTTTTGAAAGTAAGTAAATTCATTCAGTTGTTTTAAGTTAAAAATATTCTGTTAATACATGATTTATTGGCGTTATCGACAGATCTGGGTGAGATCAATGATGTCAATTTATTGAATTTTTGGTCGCGCTCTTAATTAATATTTAATTTGACGTTTCTGTATTGCAAAACTCATCCAAATTTGGTCTTCTTATTAAAGCATTTATGTCAATTTTGCCAGCGTAACAGAAATTAAATTTTATCATGTGATTTCCATCAAAATAAAAATATTTGAAACAAAGTTGTACTAAAACAATATTCCTTTTTAAACGATATTATATAAAAAAAATATATATATTTGCTTTATTTATTACACATTTTACCACCATAGGAGAAAAGGCTATTTGTATCCAGTTTGTTCTTATGTTTGTAACGCATAGAAATAATACACTGACACCCAACTCTTAGAGTACCGATTGACTGAAAACAGATTTAGATGAAGGCTCGTTCACCAGGAGACAGATAGACAGACAGAGAGAGACAGACAGACAGACAGACAGACAGACAGTCAGACAGACAGACAGACAGACAGACAGACAGACAGACAGACAGACAGTCAGACAGACAGACAGACAGACAGACAGACAGACAGACAGACAGACAGACAGACAGACAGACAGACAGACAGACAGACAGACAGACAGACAGACAGACAGACAGACAGACAGACAGACAGACAGACAGACAGACAGACAGACAGACAGACAGACAGACAGACAGACAGACATACAGACAGACAGATAGAAAGACAGACAAACAGACAGACAGACAGACAGACAGACAGGCAGACAGACAGACAGACAGACAGACAGACAGACAGACAGACAGACAGACAGACAGACAGACAGACAGACAGACAGACAGACAGACAGACAGACAGACAGACAGACAGACAGACAGACAGACAGACAGACAGACAGACAGACAGACATA
>OW121741.1:11958357-11975551 GCA_933228675.1 Stomorhina lunata
GTCATCAAATCGCAACAAATTAAATTAATTACCTAAAATTTCAATTAAAACTAATTTATTTTATATACAAGCTTTTAAAATAACCAAAAAATTTGTGATTTGATTTAATTATTTCGTACTGGTTTTACGCAAATCAACTTAAATAGAAGCAAAAATTGCCATAATTTAAAATGGTTAAGTATTGCAAAAATCACTTAAAATTTAAGATGTCTTTAATAATACAGTAGCAGCAGCAGGACGGCAGACAAATGATTGGCTCCGGACAACATTCACTTGTAATGTATGAAAAAAGTGGCATATTCTCGCTACACACTCCCAAGAGGTCTTGAGATTTTTGTATGATTTTTTTATTTGGTTACACCAAAATTAAAAACGAATCATGTTTGTTTGTTTCTTTGTATTTTTATGGAGATAAAATGCAACAATTTAATGAAAGACCAAAATGTTCAAGACATCTGATGGATAATAGCCATTTTTACTGTTTTTGTTTCTAACTAGAGCATTTGCTTACATTTGTTCAGAAGCTTTGCCAAAATGTTGTTAAATGTTATTTTAAGCATGTTAACAATTTTGAAAATTTTTCATAATATTTCAAAAAAAAAAAAAAATTGGACTAATACTTGTTAGTAAAGGCCTGAAAAATTCATTCATTCACAAAAGTTTCTTAAAGATTTCGACTCTGTCATCTATCAATGTTGGGTTATTAAAACAGAAAGATTGAATTTAACAAAAATCACAAAAAAACTACGCCAATATGTTTAAAACTGTGATTGTGCTGGTCTCTAACTTTAAACAAAATCATATCATAAATAAATAAAATAAAAAACCAGACTGATCGTTTGGCATCCGTCTACAATTGTTATAGATTTTTCTTTCATTTTCTGAATTTAAGTTTTCATAAGACTTGACCACCGTTCAACATAAAAAATCCGTTTCAAATTGCTTATAATGTTGTAATAATTAAAATGAAAATTTATAGTTTTTTTTTGTTGTTGCAAGTTTCAAGCAAATTCTTATAAAACTGATTTTGAAAGTCTTAATAAAATTGCAAACATAAAGAAATCATTAAAAGTTGCGTAATTTTTAAAAACTTTTTAATTGAAACAAATCACATTTTAAGCATAATCTACAAAAGTATTTTTGAACGTGTTACAGTTTTTGGATAGAAACTATCCAAAATAAGAAATTTTCGATAGTTTCCAAAATAAGAAAGAAAATTTCCTAATAAATATAAACAATTTTTGAAAAATTTCCTAATAAATATAAGAAATTTTTGAAAAATTTCATATAAAAATAGGAAATTTTTGGAACAACTTCTTAAGAAATTTCTTATAAAAATAGGAAATTTTTGTAAAATTTCTTAAATTTTTGAAAAATTTCTTATAAAAATAGGAAATTTTTGAAAAATTTCTTATAAAAATAGGAAATTTTTGAAAAATTTCCTATAAAAATAGGAAATTTTTGAAAAATTTTCTATAAAAATAGGAATTTTTTGAAAAATTTCCTATAAAAATAGGAAATTTTTGAAAAATTTCCTATAAAAATAGGAAATTTCTGAAAAATTTCCTATAAAAATAGGAAATTTTTGAAAAATTTCCTATAAAAATAGGAAATTTTTGAAAAATTTCCTATAAAAATAGGAAATTTTTGAAAAATTTCCTATAAAAATAGGAAATTTTTGAAAAATTTCCTATAAAAATAGGAAATTTTTGAAAAACTTCCTGTAAAAATAGGAAATTTTTGAAAAATTTCCTATAAAAATAGGAAATTTTTGAAAAATTTCTTATAAAATAGGAAATTTTTGAAAAATTTCCTATAAAATAGGAAATTTTTGAAAAATCTCCTATAAAAATAGGAAATTTTTGAAAAATTTTCTATAAAAATAGGAAATTTTTGAAAAATTTCCTATAAAAATAGGAAATTTTTGAAAAATTTCCTATAAAAATAGGAAATTTTTGAAAAATTTCCTATAAAAATAGGAAATTTTTGAAAAATTTCCTATAAAAATAGGAAATTTTTGAAAAATTTCCTATAAAAATAGGAAATTTTTGAAAAATTTCCTATAAAAATAGGAAATTTTTGAAAAATTTCCTATAAAAATAGGAAATTTTTGAAAAATTTCCTATAAAAATAGGAAATTTTTGAAAAATTTCCTATAAAAATAGGAAATTTTTGAAAAATTTCCTATAAAAATAGGAAATTTTTGAAAAATTTCCTATAAAAATAGGAAATTTTTGAAAAATTTCCTATAAAAATAGGAAATTTTTGAAAAATTTCCTATAAAAAAAAGGGAATTTTTGAAAAATTTCCTATAAAAATAGGAAATTTTTGAAAAATTTCCTATAAAAATAGGAAATTTTTGAAAAGTTTCCTATAAAAATAGGATAATAGGAAATTTTTGTAAAATTTCCTTTAAAAATAGGAAATTTTTGAAAAATTTCCTATAAAAATAGGAAATTTTTGAAAAATTTTCTATAAAAATAGGAAATTTTTGAAAAATTTCCTATAAAAATAGGAAATTTTTGAAAAATTTCCTATAAAAATAGGAAATTTTTGAAAAATTTCCTATAAAAATAGGAAATTTTTGAAAAATTTCCTATAAAAATAGGAAATTTTTGAAAAATTTCCTATAAAAATAGGAAATTTTTGAAAAATTTCCTATAAAAATTGGAAATTTTTGAAGAATTTCCTATAAAAATAGGAAATTTTTGAAAAATTTCCTATAAAAATAGGAAATTTTTGAAAAATTTCCTATAAAAATAGGAAATTTTTGAAAAATTTTCCTATAAAAATAGGAAATTTTTGAAAGATTTCCTATAAAAATAGGAAATTTTTGAAAAATTTGCTATAAAAATAGGAAATTTTTGAAAAATTTGCTATAAAAATAGGAAATTTTTGAAAAATTTGCTATAAAAATAGGAAATTTTTGAAAAATTTGCTATAAAAATAGGAAATTTTTGAAAAATTTGCTATAAAAATAGGAAATTTTTGAAAAATTTGCTATAAAAATAGGAAATTTTTGAAAAATTTCCTATAAAAATAGGAAATTTTTGAAAAATTTCCTATAAAAATAGGAAATTTTTGAAAAATTTCCTATAAAAATAGGAAATTTTTGAAAAATTTCCTATAAAAATAGGAAATTTTTGAAAAATTTCCTATAAAAATAGGAAATTTTTGAAAAATTTCCTATAAAAATAGGAAATTTTTGAAAAATTTCCTATAAAAATAGGAAATTTTTGAAAAATTTCCTATAAAAATAGGAAATTTTTGAAAAATTTCCTATAAAAATAGGAAATTTTTGAAAAATTTCCTATTAAAAATAGGAAATTTTTGAAAAATTTCCTATCAAAATAGGAAATTTTTGAAAAATTTCCTATAAAAATAGGAAATTTTTGAAAAATTTGCTATAAAAATAGGAAATTTTTGAAAAATATCCTATAAAAATAGGAAATTTTTTAAAAATTTCCTATAAAATTAAGAAATTTTTTAAAGCTAAGGAATTTAAAGCAAGGATGTGTCTTAAGTCTTTTGTTTGCTTATACCAAAGATCGAAAATCTCTGATTTTTGTTTTACAAGAAAAACTAGTTTAGTTCTGAAGTCATCGGATAATCAATAGAAAATATCTTAACATGACTTGGATTTGATTAAAAACTAGCAGATACATATGATTAATATTGATAAGAAAAATTAGCTAAACAGAGCTTTCAAAAAAGTTCTGGAATAAGACTTATGTTTAGTTTTTTTTCTGAAGATGGTAATAATTCTAGCTACTTTTCTGATATAAAGACTTCTTACTAGACTGATGAGTAGACTAGTCTACTAAATAATTTGCCGGTAAATCTAGCTCTAGAAACCAGATATCTGATTAAAATTATGACAAAAACCATGAGTAGTCCATGAAAGACTATTCAAAATCATTTATTAATGAAAACTTTTTCCCTTTATTCAAGAAATGAATGACCTTGTCGATTCCAATTCCGTGATTTAATATTTCTTATTTGTGTCCAAAATAATTAGATTTAAAATATTTTGCTTTATTTCTATCTTAAATTACCCTTAAGGTAATGTCTTTCCCACTAACTTGTTATCTCTAGCAAACAAAGATCAATTTCTTACCTAGAATTTTATTAAAATGGCTCTGTTAGCTCAATAATAATTTATGATTTATTATTGAAATAAAACGAAACAATACAAGGCACTTGGTTTGGAAAAAAAATAACCATTGTTGTAAAATTGTCACCATAAAACTTTACACATTTACGCCTTAAAGCTTCTAATTTGAATTAATGCAAACGATTTTGTCTAGCAAAGAAAAAGACCCCCTAAGTTATGAGTTTGCAATAGAGTTACAATGAGTTTTATCGAACCGGGTTTACTAAAAACAATATTTAAGCTGTTATTTTATTTAAGCATCTAACAAAAGTTTTGCATGTCTATAAATAGTTTACGATCTCAGCCATGAATGGTAGTAAATCACGACTCTTATTCATTTCAATAAATAGAGTAAAGACCACTTTAAATAAGACCTCTACTAGTATAGCTCTATAAGATCTCTACTAGTATAGCTCTATAGTTAGATATGTATATCTGAAGGTATTACATTGTAAAAATTTATATAGAGGGATTATGTAAAAGGATTTAAAGAATGTATAACATAACATTTTTAAATCAATAAAACTAGTTAGATTTAGATGGACATACGGACAAATGCTTATACTAAGCAAAAAAAAAGGTTGTTTGCCTTTCGTTTTTTTTTTTTGTTGTACGGCTGCTGCTCGACTTTAAGCAAAATTCATTGCTGTCTTTCAAATGGCCACTTAAAGTCACTTGCATTGGAGTTTGGTTTGCTTTTTTTTGTCTCTTGTTTTAGATGAATGTGGCAATTCCAAATTCATTTCAAAGCAGGCCACTATGTTGGTAGGTTATACATGCATTTCGTGCCAGATTTATTTATTTGATTGTAAAATATATATTTTCTTGCTGACTAACTTTTGCATATTCATTTGATTTTATTTCAGTTCTTGTTTCTATTTTCAACTCCCTTGTTTAACGTTGTTTTTCTTTCATCTGTTTTTTATACCAAAACGTCATTCGATTTATTTAAACTGAAGTCGGTGATTATTTATGTGGCATTTTTCAAACACTTAGTCACACTTATTAAGTTGTGGTTCAGGCTTAAGCTTTTGAGTTGTTTTTATTGGTTTCTATTTACTAAATAGTTAATTTTACTTTAAAAACATTTGATTTAAATGTCTTAAAATGTTTATGCCCTATTAACTTATTTAAATATCTAGTTAACATTAATTTAAGATATACTCTTGATAACAAACTTAACCTCTTATTCACAAACTATTAAAAATAATATCCATATCTTATCATGGGAATTCTGCTAAGAAAATATTGTTTATAATATTCAAGTATCATTTATAAATAAGGGCATTAGTCTCTTAATCAATATCAGAAGTATTGTGAAAGTATTTAGAAGATATGGTTTAGTTCCTCAAATATATTATTTAAAAGTCAAAAATATTCAAAATGATTATATTTTAAGCAAGCATGTGTCTTAAGTCTTTTGTTTTCATATACAAATGTTTTTATATATAGTCAGTTCTAGAAAAATTACTTTAATTCTTAGATTAAGGCCTCAAGAATATTCAATTATGCATAAAAATACTCACCTATTTAACTGTTAAATCAAGGTTTTGTCCTAAGTCTTCTATTTTTATAGGAAATTTTTCAAAAATTTCCTATTTTTATAGGAATTTTTTGAAAAATTTCCTTTTTGATAGGAAATTTTTTAAAAATCTATTGTTTGGCTATGTCTAAGTCAATGTCTTAGTCTATGTCTTAGTCTATGTCTTAGTCTATGTCTTAGTCTATGTCTTAGTCTATGTCTTAGTCTATATCTTAGTCTATGTCTTAGTCTATGTCTTAGTCTATGTCTTAGTCTATGTCTAAGTCTATGTCTTATTCTTTGTCTTAGTCTATGTCTTAGTCTATGTCTTAGTCTATGTCTTAGTCTATGTCTTAGTCTATGTCTTAGTCTATGTCTTAGTCTATGTCTTAGTCTATGTCTTAGTCTATGTCTTAGTCTATGTCTTAGTCTATGTCTTAGTCTATGTCTTAGTCTATATCTTAGTCTATGTCTTAGTCTATGTCTTAGTCTATGTCTTAGTCTATGTCTAACTCTATGTCTTAGTCTATGTCTTAGTCTATGTCTTAGTCTATGTCTTAGTCTATGTCTTAGTCTATGTCTTAGTCTATGTCTTAGTCTATGTCTTAGTCTATATCTTAGTCTATGTCTTAGTCTATGTCTTAGTCTATGTCTTAGTCTATATCTTAGTCTATGTCTTAGTCTGTGTCTTAGTCTATGTCTTAGTCTATGTCTTATTCTTTGTCTTAGTCTATGTCTTAGTCTATGTCTTAGTCTATGTCTTAGTCTATGTCTTAGTCTATGTCTTAGTCTATGTCTTAGTCTATGTCTTAGTCTATGTCTTAGTCTATGTCTTAGTCTATGTCTTAGTCTATGTCTTAGTCTATGTCTTAGTCTATGTCTTAGTCTATGTCTTAGTCTATGTCTTATTCTATGTGTTAGTCTATGTCTTAGTCTATGTTTTAGTCTATGTTTTAGTCTATGTCTTAGTCTATGTCATAGTCTATATCTTAGTATATATCTTAGTCTATATCTTAGTCTATGTTTAAGTCTGTTTCTTAGTATATGTCTTTGTTTTTCTTATTGTGTATTGTATATATTGAGTCTGATTAGAATTTTTTTATTACTTTTCTCCTCGTAACATCCCTCGTATATAACCTACAAAATGAAGGTTGATGTTTTTTATGTAAATCGTTATTAACACTCAATATAATTAAATTTTTAGACTACTACATCATTTAGCTAATAAATGCATTTAACATCTGCTCAAAATTACAGTGATGTGTAAAACAAGTGAAATTTTCTATTAAAAGGTTTGAGAATTGCCATTATTATAAAAATATTAGTTTTTCAGTCATAAAAATTATACCTAAAACACTATAATTAGAAAAGTGTGAAATTGATTTTTAGACTTACAACACATCGGAGTCAAACTTGTTTCAAAGTTTTCAGAATTGAAAATTTTGTCTTTTTCTTGTTCATATTCTTAGACAGTCCAGCAGCTAATTTATCTGTCATTTAATTGATCGTTTTACTGTTTAATTTCTCACATGCATAATTTTGTATCAGTATTTCTAAATCTTATAAATATTAACAATATAAACAATGTCGCTTAATTTCATTTTCAATTTAAGTATTTTTCTAAAGCAACAAATTATAGCAGCCGGTTTTCTTATGTTTACACATTTTTTTTATAAAACATTCGAAATGTTTCTGAAAAAAGTGCTAGAAAAACGGGTTAATAATTGATTTTTAAAAATAACTAACATTTACAAATACAATAATAAAAGCTTACTTTAAGCTGCTCTATTACATTCAGTTTTGTTTTCTATTAAATGAAAAAATTTATAAAAAAGGAAGTTGTGCAAATTCATTTTTAAATCTATTATTATTTACAGTGAACTAAAAATCTAGTTTATTTTAAAATAAAAAAAACAACATCTAGAAAAACTTGAGTATGTAAATACTAAAAAACTAGTTTAAATTAAACTATGATTCAATATAGAATGTTATAAAATTAATAAACGTTAACTTTTAATAATATTTGAAGCAATGAATTGCCATACAAATGCGAAATGTTTGCAGTAGAACAAAAGACTTAAGACACAAACCCAAAAAAGGTAAATGACGGAGAATTCATGGGAAAATCTAAGAAAAAAGAATTCTTTGGGGATCAAAAATTTAAATGCAATAACTAAAATATTACATCCGTTTTGAATAAAAATTTGCTTTTAATGAAATAATATTTTTGATAAGTATAAAAAATTGTTTTTAAACATAAATATTTATTAAGAATAGAAAAGACTAAGAATAGATTAAGACATACACTAATAGACTAATAGACTAAGACACAGACTAAGACATAAACTAAGACATAGACTAAGACATAGACTAAGACATAGACTAAGATATAGACTAAGACATAGACTAAGACATAGACTAAGACATAGACTAAGACATAGACTAAGACATAGATTAAGCCATAAACCAAGACATAGACTAAGACATAGACTAAGACATAGACTAAGACATAGACTAAGACATAGACTAAGACATAGACTAAGACATAGACTAAGACATAGACTAAGTCATAGACTAAGACATAGACTAAGACATAGACTAAGACATAGACTAAGACATAGACTAAGACATAGACTAAGACGTAGACTAAGACATAGACTAAGACATAGACTAAGACATAGACTAAGACATAGACTAAGACATAGACTAAGACATAGACTAAGACATAGACTAAGACATAGACTAAGACATAGAATAAGACATAGACTAAGACATAGACTAAGACATAGACTAAGACATAGACTAAGACATAGACCAAGACATAGACTAAGACGTAGACTAAGACATAGACTAACACATAGACTAAGATATAGACTAAGACATAACTTAGACATAGACTAAGACGTAGACTAAGACATAGACTAAGACATAGACTAAGACATAGACTAAGACATAGACTAAGACATAGACTAAGACATAGACTAAGACATAGACTAAGACATAGACTAAGACATAGACTAAGACATAGACTAAGACATAGACTAAGACATAGACTAAGACATAGACTAAGACATAGACTAAGACATAGACTAAGACATAGACAAAGACATAGACTAAGACATAGACTAAGACATAGACTAAGACATAGACTAAGACATAGACTAAGACATAGACTAAGACATAGACTAAGACATAGACTAAGACATAGACTAAGACAAAGACTAAGACATAGACTAAGACATAGACTAAGACATAGACTAAGACATAGACTAAGACATAGACTAAGACATAGACTAAGACATAGACTAAGACATAGACTAAGACATAGACTAAGACATAGACTAAGACATAGACTAAGACATAGACTAAGACATAGACTAAGACATAGACTAGACATAGACTTAGACATAGACTTAGACATAGACTAAGACATAGACTAAGACATAGACTAAGACATAGACTAAGACATAGACTAAGACATAGACTAAGACATAGACTAAGACATAGACTAAGACATAGACTAAGACATAGACTAAGACATAGACTAAGACATAGACTAAGACATAGACTAAGACATAGACTAAGACATAGACTAAGACATAGACTAAGACATAGACTAAGACATAGACTAAGACATAGACTAAGACATAGACTAAGACATAGACTAAGACATAGACTAAGACATAGACTAAGACATAGACTAAGACATAGACTAAGACATAGACTAAGACATAGACTAAGACATAGACTAAGACATAGACTAAGACATAGACTAAGACATAGACTAAGACATAGACTAAGACATAGACTAAGACATAGACTAAGACATAGACTAAGACATAGACTAAGACATAGACTAAGACATAGACTAAGACATAGACTAAGACATAGACTAAGACATAGACTAAGACATAGACTAAGACATAGACTAAGACATAGACTAAGACATAGACTAAGACATAGACTAAGACATAGACTAAGACATAGACTAAGACATAGACTAAGACATAGACTAAGACATAGACTAAGACATAGACTAAGACATAGACTAAGACATAGAATAAGATATAGACTAAGACATAGACTAAGATATAGACTTAGACATAGACTAAGACATAGACTAAGACATTGACTAAGACATAGACTAAGACATAGACTAAGACATAGACTAAGACATAGACTAAGACATAGACTAAGACATAGACTAAGACATAGACTAAGACATAGACTAAGACATAGACTAAGACATAGACTAAGACATAGACTAAGACATAGACTAAGATATAGACTAAGACATAGACTAAGACATAGACTAAGACATAGACTAAGACATAGACTAAGATATAGACTAAGGCATAGACTAAGACATAGACTAAGACATAGACTAAGACATAGACTAAGACATAGACTAAGACATAGACTAAGACATAGACTAAGACATAGACTAAGACATAGACTAAGACATAGACTAAGACATAGACTAAGACATAGACTAAGACATAGACTAAGACATAGACTAAGACATAGACTAAGACATAGACTAAGACATAGACTAAGACATAGACTAAGACATAGACTAAGACATAGACTAAGACATAGACTAAGACATAGACTAAGACATAGACTAAGACATAGACTAAGACATAGACTAAGACATAGACTAAGACATAGACTAAGACATAGACTAAGACATAGACTAAGACATAGACTAAGACATAGACTAAGACATAGACTAAGACATAGACTAAGACATAGACTAAGACATAGACTAAGACATAGACTAAGACATAGACTAGACATAGACTTAGACATAGACTTAGACATAGACTAAGACATAGACTAAGACATAGACTAAGACATAGACTAAGACATAGACTAAGACATAGACTAAGACATAGACTAAGACATAGACTAAGACATAGACTAAGACATAGACTAAGACATAGACTAAGACATAGACTAAGACATAGACTAAGACATAGACTAAGACATAGACTAAGACATAGACTAAGACATAGACTAAGACATAGACTAAGACATAGACTAAGACATAGACTAAGACATAGACTAAGACATAGACTAAGACATAGACTAAGACATAGACTAAGACATAGACTAAGACATAGACTAAGACATAGACTAAGACATAGACTAAGACATAGACTAAGACATAGACTAAGACATAGACTAAGACATAGACTAAGACATAGACTAAGACATAGACTAAGACATAGACTAAGACATAGACTAAGACATAGACTAAGACATAGACTAAGACATAGACTAAGACATAGACTAAGACATAGACTAAGACATAGACTAAGACATAGACTAAGACATAGACTAAGACATAGACTAAGACATAGAATAAGATATAGACTAAGACATAGACTAAGACATAGACTTAGACATAGACTAAGACATAGACTAAGACATTGACTAAGACATAGACTAAGACATAGACTAAGACATAGACTAAGACATAGACTAAGACATAGACTAAGACATAGACTAAGACATAGACTAAGACATAGACTAAGACATAGACTAAGACATAGACTAAGACATAGACTAAGACATAGACTAAGATATAGACTAAGACATAGACTAAGACATAGACTAAGACATAGACTAAGACATAGACTAAGATATAGACTAAGACATAGACTAAGACATAGACTAAGACATAGACTAAGACATAGACTAAGACATAGACTAAGACATAGACTAAGACATAGACTAAGACATAGACTAAGACATAGACTAAGACATAGACTAAGACATAGACTAAGACATAGACTAAGACATAGACTAAGACATAGACTAAGACATAGACTAAGACATAGACTAAGACATAGACTAAGACATAGACTAAGACATAGACTAAGACATAGACTAAGACATAGACTAAGACATAGACTAAGACATAGACTAAGACATAGACTAAGACATAGACTAAGACATAGACTAAGACATAGACTAAGACATAGACTAAGACATAGACTAAGACATAGACTAGACATAGACTTAGACATAGACTTAGACATAGACTAAGACATAGACTAAGACATAGACTAAGACATAGACTAAGACATAGACTAAGACATAGACTAAGACATAGACTAAGACATAGACTAAGACATAGACTAAGACATAGACTAAGACATAGACTAAGACATAGACTAAGACATAGACTAAGACATAGACTAAGACATAGACTAAGACATAGACTAAGACATAGACTAAGACATAGACTAAGACATAGACTAAGACATAGACTAAGACATAGACTAAGACATAGACTAAGACATAGACTAAGACATAGACTAAGACATAGACTAAGACATAGACTAAGACATAGACTAAGACATAGACTAAGACATAGACTAAGACATAGACTAAGACATAGACTAAGACATAGACTAAGACATAGACTAAGACATAGACTAAGACATAGACTAAGACATAGACTAAGACATAGACTAAGACATAGACTAAGACATAGACTAAGACATAGACTAAGACATAGACTAAGACATAGACTAAGACATAGACTAAGACATAGACTAAGACATAGACTAAGACATAGACTAAGCCATAGACTAAGACATAGACTAAGACATAGAATAAGATATAGACTAAGACATAGACTAAGACATAGACTTAGACATAGACTAAGACATAGACTAAGGCATTGACTAAGACATAGACTAAGACATAGACTAAGACATAGACTAAGACATAGACTAAGACATAGACTAAGACATAGACTAAGACATAGACTAAGACATAGACTAAGACATAGACTAAGACATAGACTAAGACATAGACTAAGATATAGACTAAGACATAGACTAAGACATAGACTAAGACATAGACTAAGATATAGACTAAGACATAGACTAAGACATAGACTAAGACATAGACTAAGACATAGACTAAGACATAGACTAAGACATAGACTAAGACATAGACTAAGACATAGACTAAGACATAGACTAAGACATAGACTA
Source organism: Stomorhina lunata (assembly GCA_933228675.1). Taxonomy (NCBI): domain Eukaryota; kingdom Metazoa; phylum Arthropoda; class Insecta; order Diptera; family Rhiniidae; genus Stomorhina; species Stomorhina lunata. The sequence goes on from OW121741.1 coordinate 11,971,046, forward strand.
AGACATAGACTAAGACATAGACTAAGACATAGACTAAGACATAGACTAAGACATAGACTAAGACATAGACTAAGACATAGACTAAGACATAGACTAAGACATAGACTAAGACATAGACTAAGACATAGACTAAGACATAGACTAAGACATAGACTAAGACATAGACTAAGACATAGACTAAGACATAGACTAAGACATAGACTAAGACATAGACTAAGACATAGACTAAGACATAGACTAAGACATAGACTAAGACATAGACTAAGACATAGACTAAGACATAGACTAAGACATAGACTAAGACATAGACTAAGACATAGACTAAGACATAGACTAAGACATAGACTAAGACATAGACTAAGACATAGACTAAGACATAGACTAAGACATAGACTAAGACATAGACTAAGACATAGACTAAGACATAGACTAAGACATAGACTAAGACATAGACTAAGACATAGACTAAGACATAGACAAAGACATAGACTAAGACATAGACTAAGACATAGACTAAGACATAGACTAAGACATAGACTAAGACATAGACTAAGACATAGACTAAGACATAGACTAAGACATAGACTAAGACATAGACTAAGACATAGACTAAGACATAGACAAAGACATAGACTAAGACATAGACTAAGACATAGACTAAGACATAGACTTAGACATAGACTAAGACATAGACTAAGACATAGACTAAGACATAGACTAAGACATAGACATAGACTAAGACATAGACTAAGACATAGACTAAGACATAGACTAAGACATAGACTAAGACATAGACTAAGACATAGACTAAGACATAGACTAAGACATAGACTAAGACATAGACTAAGACATAGACTAAGACATAGACTAAGACATAGACTAAGACATAGACTAAGACATAGACTAAGACATAGACTAAGACATAGACTAAGACATAGACTAAGATATAGACTAAGATATAGACTATGACATAGACTAAGACATAGACTAAGACATAGACTAAGACATAGACTAAGACATAGACTAAGACATAGACTAAGACATAGACTAAGACATAGACTAAGACATAGACTAAGACATAGACTAAGACATAGACTAAGACATAGACTAAGACATAGACTAAGACATAGACTAAGACATAGACTAAGACATAGACTAAGACATAGACTAAGACATAGACTAAGACATAGACTAAGACATAGACTAAGACATAGACTAAGACATAGACTAAGACATAGACTAAGACATAGACTAAGACATAGACTAAGACATAGACTAAGACATAGACTAAGACATAGACTAAGACATAGACTAAGACATAGACTAAGACATAGACTAAGACATAGACTAAGACATAGACTAAGACATAGACTAAGACATAGACTAAGACATAGACTAAGACATAGACTAAGACATAGACTAAAGACATAGACTAAGACATAGACTAAGACATAGACTAAGACATAGACTAAGACATAGACTAAGACATAGACTAAGACATAGACTAAGACATAGACTAAGACATAGACTAAGACATAGACTAAGACATAGACTAAGACATAGACTAAGACATAGACTAAGACATAGACTAAGACATAGACTAAGACATAGACTAAGACATAGACTAAGACATAGACTAAGACATAGACTAAGACATAGACTAAGACATAGACTAAGACATAGACTAAGACATAGACTAAGACATAGACTAAGACATAGACTAAGACATAGACTAAGACATAGACTAAGACATAGACTAAGACATAGACTAAGACATAGACTAAGACATAGACTAAGACATAGACTAAGACATAGACTAAGACATAGACTAAGACATAGACTAAGACATAGACTAAGACATAGACTAAGACATAGACTAAGACATAGACATAGACTAAGACATAGACTAAGACATAGACTAAGACATAGACTAAGACATAGACTAAGACATAGACTTAGACATAGACTAAGACATAGACTAAGACATAGACTAAGACATAGACAAAGACATAGACTAAGACATAGACTAAGACATAGACTAAGACATAGACTAAGACATAGACTAAGACATAGACTAAGACATAGACTAAGACATAGACTAAGATATAGACTAAGACATAGACTATGACATAGACTAAGACATAGACTAAGACATAGACTAAGACATAGACTAAGACATAGACTAAGACATAGACTAAGACATAGACTAAGACATAGACTAAGACATAGACTAAGACATAGCCTAAGACATAGACTAAGACATAGACTAAGACATAGACTAAGACATAGACTAAGACATAGACTATGATATAGACTAAGACATAGGTTAAGACAGACAAAGATATAGACTAAAACAAAAACTAAGACATAGACTAAGACAAAGACTAAGACATACCCTAAGACATCCTATAAAAATAGAAAATTTTTGAAAAATTTCCCATAAAAAGAAAAAAATTTTGAAAAATTTCCTATAAAAAAAGGAAATTTTTGAAAAATTTCCTATAAAAAAAGGAAATTTTTGAAAAATTTCCTATAAAAAAAGGAAATTTTTGAAAAATTTCCTATAAAAATAGAAATTTTTTGAAAAATTTCCTATAAAAATATAAAATTTTTGAAGAATTTCCTATAAAAATACAAAAATTTTTGAAAAATTTTCTATAAAAATTAGAATAACTACTTTAAAAATGTTAGGTTTTGAAAAATTGTACAAGTGTTCTTTTTGAATATCAAACATATGTGTGGAACATATGGATCAAATTTAAAATATATTCAAACATTTTTCATTATTCTAGCTTAAATAGCGTTGTAGGTCATGAATCCGAATATTTGCCAAATGCTTTTAAAATTATGCTTGATTATTTTTGATTTTCTAACTAAGAAAAACCCCCCAGAGTTTGGGTATTGAAGAATCTTAGTATTTGAAAACAAAAGACTTAAGACACATACTTGCCTTAAATATAATCCATGAGAAGTTTTTCAAGCATAAATCAATATTTGTTTAAATTTTAAAATTTGTTTAATCTTTTGTTACTGCACAAGTTTTATCGTTATTGATTCGTTTGCATGTAAAACTAATAGAGACTAGTAATACATATATACATAAATTTAGATTTAGTTAGAAACTAAGTAAATTTTAATGGTGGAAGTTATTATTTGTTATATTAAATAAAATGAAAACAGTCAAATTGATATGGCAATAGGTCAGGGTTTTTGCTCTAAAATAAAAAAAATGAATATCGATTCTTTACACATGAATTCTTTTAAGGTTTTGTAATAAAAAAAGGTCATGAATTGATTTGAAGATTTTTCAAATTTATATATTATGAAAATGTATACAATTTTAAACCTTTTAGACTACATTTTAAATCTACTTTTTCTTTTTCACAGATATTTCGTTTCCACTGTCTTGCAATTTCAAATCTATCGTGGCATGTGTCGTGCGGCTGGCCAATATGATCCAAATGATCCCAGAAAGCCTTTACATAAATGTGACGTTTATCGTCATCCTGAAGCGGGTAATTTGTTAAAGTGAGTTCAGTTTAATTTGATTTTTCCCATTAGCTTTAAAACAAATTTACTTTTGTTTTTGAGTAGATTTTTTCAATTACCTTCAAAACTAATTTCCTTATGGTTTTGCTTTTTTCCAAATTTTTTTAGACAAATTATGTCCAAAGGCTCATCCCAGCCATGGCAAGAGGTATTGCAAGAGTCTCTTGGTGAAGGCCGCTTAGATGGTTCAGCCTTACGTGAGTACTTTGCTCCGCTCGAGGAATGGTTGCGCTTGGAAAATTTGCGCACAAATGAATATGTCGGCTGGAATTATGATGGCGATTATTGTAAACGCAGCATTGAAACGGCCAATCTTCAAGTATTTGGTGGCTATTACAATCAGGCTCCTACAGGCCAGCAAATAAATCAAAATTTGTTATTTGTTTTATTATTAACATATTTATTAGTCTTTTGTTCAAACATTAATTGAATTATTTATTAAGTTTATTTTCATTTTAAGCACCCAGTTTTTTTTTTCTATAATTTTTATATTATTAAACCAGTCATATTTGTTGCAAAATTTTATAAACAAGAAAAAAAATCTGTAAATTAAACTAAACACTTCATTTAACAATAAAGTCATTATTAAATTGTTTTTTCATTAAATTAAATTAAATTAATAATAATAAAAAAAAACAACAAAAAATTTTAAATTACTTAAGTTTTAATTTATTTTTTAGAAGTAGAAAATTTATTTACTTCCGTTTTACAAATTCTGTCGAGGCAGGGAAACCGCAAAGACTAAAGCTAATCAAAATAAGACATAGACAAATATATAGCCTTAAATAAAGTCTAAGACATAGACTAAGACATAGACAAAGACATGGACTAAAACATAAACCGATATATAGACAAAGACATAGACTAAGTCATAGACTTTTACATAAATTTTGGAAAAATTTCACATAAAAATGTGAAATTTTTGAAAGATTCCTTATAAAAATAGGAAATTTTTTT